>JAEHOL010000010.1:0-91425 GCA_016432905.1 Hoplolaimus galeatus
GAATCGGTAATGGTGGTGACCGCTGGCGTGGTATTCGGTACCAGGTTCTCGAAGTTACCGCCCGTTGCGCCCGTGATCGTGGTGCTGACGGTAGAGCCATTGTTGTAAACGTCGTTGGCCGGCGTATCGACCACAACGGTACCCGTCGACTCACCGGCCTTGATGGTGATCACCGAGCCATTGCTCAAGGTGACATTCACAGGCGTCTGCGCCGGGTTGGTCAAGGTGGCGGTGTAGGTGATCTGACCGCCTTCGGTCACGGTCGAACCCGCGGTCAGGGTGACCGTGGTGGTGTCGATCGAATCGGTAATGGTGGTGACCGCTGGCGTGGTATTCGGTACCAGGTTCTCGAAGTTACCGCCCGTTGCGCCCGTGATTGTGGTGCTGACCGTCGAACCATTGTTGTAGACGTCGTTAGCCGGCGTATCCACGACAACGCTGCCTGTCGACTCACCGGCCTTGATGGTGATCACCGAGCCA
Organism: Hoplolaimus galeatus; assembly: GCA_016432905.1. Classification (NCBI taxonomy): domain Eukaryota; kingdom Metazoa; phylum Nematoda; class Chromadorea; order Rhabditida; family Hoplolaimidae; genus Hoplolaimus; species Hoplolaimus galeatus. Next base: position 481 of record JAEHOL010000010.1, read on the forward strand.
TTGCTCAAGGTGACATTCACCGGCGTCTGCGCCGGGTTGGTCAAGGTGGCGGTGTAGGTGATTTGACCGCCTTCGGTCACGGTCGAACCAGCCGTTAGAGTGACCGTGGTGGTGTCGATGGTGTCGGTGATCTGCGTCACGGCCGGGTTAGGGTCGATGGTCAATACCAGGTTGCCGCCACCGGTGGTGCCCGTAACGCCCACGCTGATCTGGCTCGGGTCGTTGTACGGGGTGTCGTTGGGCGCCAGGGGTACGTTGACCGTACCGGTCAGTTGGCCTGACGGGATAGTAATCACCGCGCCATTGGACAAGGTGACGGTAAGGTCGCTGCTGGATGGCCGCGTCACGGTCGCGGTGTAGGTCAGCACACCACCGGCTTCGGTGATGGTGGGGGTTGCGCTCAGGGACAGGGTCGAAGGCTGTAGCACCAGGTTGCCTGCGTCAGCGGAGCCTGGGGCACCGGTCAGCGCGTTGAGAGCCGAAGTGCCCTGACCAAGCGTACCGGTGGGGAAGCCGATGGTCGGATCGACACGGCCGGCGGTCGCGTCCAGCACCACGAAGCTGTGGCCACCCCCGGCTGCGCCGTTACCGGCAGCGTTTGCGCCGGCGGCGGTGGCTTCCAGGTCGGTGGTCGGGTCGGCGCCAGCGGCGATGGCTTGTTGCAGCTCGGCAACCGATGGCGCGGCTTGCTCGCTGGCAGCGGCGAGGTCGAGGCTGGAGTCCGGCAGGTCGGCGCTCCACTGGGTGTCACGGCCCAGGTCCAGAATGCGACCGTCGGCCAGCTCCAGGCTCACGGCGCCCGACATACCGGTGTCGATCTGGTCGCCCGCGAACAAGCGATCACCTTCAACGAGGACGCGCCGAGCACCTTCCGGAGAAATAACGAAAACTTGACCAACAATGCTTTTGACGATGGCAACAACACTGCTCATTAAAATTTTCTCCGGCGATCCGTTTCGACAAATTCCATTTCGCAGCGCGCTATTAGGGCTGCCAATTGGGAGGGCGTAGTCTATATATGCATTGACGTCAAATAATTGGCTAGATTTTTTAGCTATCTAGTTAGTGCCAAACTATTGACCTTAGGGCCGCCATCCTAAACAATCGGCCCCGTAATGTCACATTGATATTTATGCGGCGAACCGTCCTACATGTGTGTGAAGCAGTTCCGCTTTTTGAACTTTCCGACGTACGGTCATTACGGTAGCCATTATCCGACGCAGCGGTGCCAATCGCTGTGATTTGAGACAAGAAGTCCTAGGGAATTTTAAATGCGTCTGCACCTGTTCAAGGCAATACCGTTCGTTCTCGCCGCCAGTTTCGTACAAGCCCAGACACTGCCCCAAGCCATGCAACAGGCATTGGATGTACACCCGGAAATCCAGGCAGGTGTTAACAGCCGCATCGCTGCCGATTACCAATTGCGCGCCGCACAAGGCGGCTACCTGCCGCGTGTCGACCTGAACGCCGGTTACGGCCGCCAAGGAACCGACAACGCCACCACCCGCGCCAACAACCCTGGCGGCAATCACTGGGACACGCTCAACCGCGGTGAATCCAGCCTGCGCCTGCAGCAAATGATTTTTGACGGTTTCGCCACCTCCAGCGAAGTCGGGCGTCAACAAGCCAACGTTAATTCCCGCGCTTACTCTTTGCTCGGGACTTCCGAGCGCACCGCGCTGACCGTTGCCCAGGTTTACCTGGAAGTATTGACCCGTCGTGAGTTCGTACGCCTGGCCGAAGATAACCTGCGCAACCACGAACGCATCTACGACCAGATCAAGTTGCGCACCGAGCGCGGCGTCGGCAACGGTGCCGACCAGGACCAGGCCGAAGCGCGCCTGGCCCAGGCCCGTAACAACTTGATCACCGAGCAGACCAACCTGGCCGATGCGCAGGTCAACTATCTCAGCGCCGTCGGCCAGATGCCCGACGAACTCGAGCGTCCGGCCCCATTCATGGCCATGCTGCCGGCAGACCTGAATGAAGCGCGTCGCCAGATGCTCGACAACAGCCCGATCCTGCGTTCGGCCGAGTCGGATATCTCAGCCGCCGAGAAGCAGTACGACGCCGCCAAGTCCAACTTCTATCCGCGTTTTGACGCTGAATTGGGTACCAACGCCGACAACAACGTCTCCGGTGATCCCAACCACAGCAATGGTTGGGAAGCCATGGTGCGCATGCGCTTCAACCTGTTCGCCGGTGGTAGCAACAAGGCCGACCTGCAATCGAAGTCCTACCAGGCCAACCAGGCGCTGGACATCCGTAACAATGCCTTGCGCCAACTCAATGAAGAACTAGGCTTGGCCTGGAACGCCCTGAACAACGCCAATGCGCAATTGCCGGTCGCCCAGCAGTACGTGGATCACAGCACCCGCGTACGCACGTCCTACCAGCAACAGTTCAGCCTTGGTCAACGTACGCTGTTGGATTTGCTCGACAGCGAAAATGAATTGTTCACCGCTTCCCGCCGCCTGGAAGAAATCAAGAACATTCAGTTATTTACTCAGTACCGAATCAAGGCGACCATGGGCGAATTGCTCAAGAGCCAGGGAGTGGTTGCACCAATGGCCTCCGTCGTGCAGAACGACGTGAAACCTAAAGTCCAACTGCCTGGGATGAATTGAGCCACCCCAATAGCCCCATCTGTTAGTCGAGAGTGCCCCGCGTGGAACCTGAAGTCAGTCGAGTTCATCTCAGTCATGATCCACGCGCACTGCACGACGACCCGTTACTTGACGGGTTGTTGGCGCTCTGCGCCCTGCATCAAAAACCGGCCAGTGCGGCCATGCTCACCACCGGCCTGCCGCTGCCTTCGCAACGCTTGAGTGCCGAACTGCTACCGCGTGCCGCTGCGCGGGCCGGGTTGCAAGGCCGGCTGCTGCAACGCAAGTTGGAACAGATCCCGACCATTGCACTGCCGGCGCTGCTGTTGCTCAAGGACGGTCGCAGTACCGTGCTGGTGGGCTGGGAGGGCGAAGATGAAGCGCGGATCCTGCTCAGCGAAAGCGACGGCGGTGAAGTGCTGATCAAGCGCGAAGCACTGGCCGACGACTACATCGGCAAAGTCTTCTTTGCACAGCCGCAGCACAAGTTCGACGTCAACCACGGCAGCCTGATTCCGCGGGCACGCTCGTGGTTCCGTGACACCCTCATGCGTTCACGCTGGCTCTACACCGACGCCATCGCCGCCAGCTTCCTGATCAACATCATCGCCATGGCCGCGCCGCTGTTCGTGATGAACGTGTACGACCGCGTTGTGCCGAACCAGGCCACCGCCACCCTGTGGGTGCTGGCCGTGGGCATCTGCGGTGCCTACCTGTTCGACCTGATCCTCAAAAGCCTGCGCAGCCTGTGCCTGGACCTGGCCGGTAAAAAGACCGACCTGATCATCTCGGCCACGCTGTTCGAGCGCATCGTCGGCATGTCCATGAAATACCGCCCGGCGCGGGTCGGCAGCTTCGCGCAGAACATCCATGAGTTTCAAAGCCTGCGCGACTTCCTCGCGTCGCTGACCCTCACCAGCCTGATCGACTTGCCGTTTACGCTGCTGATCTTCCTGGTCATCGCCATTCTCGGCGGGCACCTGGTGTGGATCCCGGTGCTGGCGTTCCCACTGGCCCTGGGCATCGGCTACGCCTTGCAAAAGCCCTTGGTCGCGACCATGGAACGCACCATGGCGCTGGCCGCCGAGCGCCAGTCGAGCCTGATCGAAACCCTCGCCGGGCTTGATGCGGTCAAGGTCAACAATGCCGAGAGCGAGCGTCAGTACGGCTGGGAACAGACCATCGGTACCCTGAGCCGGCTTGAGCTGCGGGTAAAGTTGCTGTCGGGCCTGTCGATGAACATGACCCTGCTGATCCAGCAACTGGCCGGCGTGATCATGATCGTGTTCGGCGTGTACCAGATCATCGACGGCAACCTCAGCATGGGCGGCCTGATTGCCTGCTACATGCTCAGTGGCCGTGCCTTGAGCCCGTTGGCCTCGCTGTCGGGCCTGCTGACTCGCTATCAGCAAGCCAAGGTCACCATGACCTCGGTGGACCAGATGATGGAGCTGCCCCAGGAGCGTAATTTCGAAGAGCGCCCCATGAGCCGGCGCACCCTGCAAGGCGCCATCGAGTGCCGGGGCCTGAACTTCACCTACCCGAACCAGCAGAACCTGGCGCTGAAAAACATCAACCTGGTGATCAAGCCAGGGGAAAAAATCGGCATCATCGGCCGCAGCGGCTCGGGCAAAAGCTCCCTGGCCAAGCTGATCGTCGGCCTTTACCAACCCGACTCCGGCTCCTTGCTGGTGGACGGCGTGGACGTGCGCCAGATCGACGTGAGCGAACTGCGCCACAACATCGGCTATGTCGCCCAAGACATTCAATTGCTGGCCGGGACCCTGCGCGACAACCTGGTCAGCGGTGCGCGCTACGTCGAGGATGAAATGGTCCTGCAAGCCGCCGAACTGGCTGGTGTGCACGAATTTGCCCGGCTGCATCCCCAAGGCTACGAACTGCAAGTCGGCGAGCGTGGGCAGAACCTGTCCGGCGGCCAGCGCCAGAACGTTGCACTGGCCCGTGCGCTGCTGCTCAACCCGCCCATGCTGTTGCTGGATGAACCCACCAGCGCCATGGACAACACCGGTGAAGAACGCTTGAAGCAACGCCTGCAAGCCGTGGTGCAAAACAAGACCGTGGTGCTGGTCACGCACCGAGCCTCACTGCTCTCCCTGGTTGATCGCCTGCTGGTGGTCGACCGTGGGCAGATTCTCGCGGACGGCCCGAAAGCCGTGGTCATGGAAGCGTTGAAGAAGGGGCAGATCAGTGTTGCTTAACTCCATCAAGAGTGCGGTCGGCCGCTACTTCAAAGGCTCCGATTCGCTGCAGGGCCAGCCGCTGCCCGAGGTCAACAAGGCGCTGATCGAAGATGCGCCACGGGTCATCCGCCTGACCATCTGGGCAATCATCGCGTTCTTTGTATTTCTGATGGTGTGGGCCGGTTTCTCCCAGATCGACGAAGTGACCCGTGGCGACGGCAAGGCGATTCCGTCGTCCAAGCTGCAGAAAATCCAGAACCTTGAAGGCGGCATCGTCGCCGAGCTGTACGTCAAGGAAGGCCAGATCGTAGAGGCTGGCGCGCCGTTGATTCGTCTCGACGACACGCGGTTTGTCTCCAACGCCGGGGAAACCGAAGCCCTGCGCCTGGCCATGCAACTGCGTGTCGAGCGTTTGAGCGCCCAGGTGGATGACCGCCCGCTGAACATCCCTGACGAGGTGCTCAAGGCCGCGCCGAGCCAGGCCGCCAACGAGCGCTCCTTGTATGAAAGCCGCCGCCAGCAGTTGAAAGACGAAGTCGGCGGCTTGCAGGAGCAACTCGTGCAACGCCAACAGGAACTGCGCGAGTTCACCTCCAAGCAGGGCCAATACCGCAGCCAGTTGTCCCTGCAACGCCAGGAAATCAACATGTCCGAGCCGCTGGTGGCCCAGGGCGCGGTGTCGCCGGTAGAAGTGCTGCGCCTCAAGCGCGCCGAAATGGAAACCCGCGGGCAGTTGGACGCCACCACCCTGGCGATCCCGCGTGCTGAATCGGCGATCAAGGAAGTGCAACGCAAGATCGATGAAACCCGCGGCAAATTCCGCAGCGAAGCCCTGACCCAACTCAACGAAGCCCGTACTGAACTGAACAAGGCCGAGTCCACCGGCCGCGCGCTGGAAGACCGGGTCAGCCGCACCCTGGTCACCTCGCCAGTGCGCGGGATCGTCAAGCAGTTGCTGGTCAACACCGTTGGGGGTGTGATCCAGCCGGGCAGCGACATGGTCGAAATCGTGCCGCTGGACGACACCCTACTGGTAGAGGCCAAGATCCGCCCGCAAGACATCGCCTTCCTGCACCCAGGGCAGGAAGCGGTGGTCAAGTTCACCGCTTACGACTACACGGTCTACGGTGGCCTGAAGGCCAAGCTCGAACGCATCGGCGCCGACACCATCACTGATGAAGACAAGAAGACCACCTACTACATGATCACTCTGCGCACCGACCGCAGCCACTTGGGCACCGATGAGAAGCCGCTGCTGATCATCCCCGGCATGGTTGCTTCGGTGGATATCATCACCGGCAAGAAAAGCATCCTCAGCTACCTGCTCAAGCCGATCATCAAGGCGCGGGCCGAGGCGTTGCACGAGCGTTGATCTTCAGCGCCTGTCCGACCTTATCGCAGGCAAGCCAGCTCCCACATTTGAATGCGTTCACCAATCAGAATGTGGGAGGGGCTTGCCCCCGGTGAGCCGTCAGCATCACGCTACAGCTCAAACCAAACGCCATATCCATATGCGCTAACGGTATTTAAGCTTCCATCCTTATGCCTATAAATTCACTCCCCTGTCCGCCGGGAATGAATCAAATGTCTGCCACCACCGCCCTCCAAACCTTCGACATCCACCCCTTCCCCGGCAGTGTCGGCGCCGAGATCATCGGCCTGGACTTGTCCCGCCCAGTCAACGAGCAGGACTTCGCCCGCATCCATCGCGCACACTTGGACTACCACGTCATCGTGTTCCGCGACCAACGCATCACCCCCGAACAACAGATCGCCTTCAGCCGCCGTTTCGGCGTGTTGCAGATCCATGTGCTCAAGCAGTTCCTGTTGGCCAACCACCCCGAGATCCTGATCGTTTCCAACATCATCGAGAACGGCCAATCCATCGGCCTGGGGGATGCAGGCAAGTTCTGGCATTCGGACCTGTCATACAAAGAACTGCCCAGCCTGGGTTCGATGCTGCATGCCCAGGAACTGCCATCTGAAGGCGGCGACACTCTGTTCGCCGATATGCACAAAGCCTGGGAGCACTTGCCAGGTCACCTGCGCAACGCGGTCGAAGGCCGCAGCGCCGCGCATTCCTACACGGCGCGCTACAGCGAGACCAAATTCGAAGGCAACTGGCGCCCAACCCTTACCCCCGAACAGCTCGCCCAGGTTGCCGAAGTGGTGCACCCCGTTGTGCGCACCCACCCGGAAAACGGCCGTAAGGCGCTGTTCGTCAGCGAGGGCTTCACCACCCGTATCGTCGGCTTGCCCGATGACGAAAGCCGTGACCTGCTGGCCCAGCTCTATGCCTACAGCGTGCTGCCGGAAAATATCTACCGTCATCAGTGGCAGCCCCACGACCTGGTGTTCTGGGACAACCGCTCGCTGATCCACCTGGCCGCCGGGTGCCCAAGCCATCTGCGCCGCAAGTTGTACCGCACCACGATTCAGGGTGACGCGCCGTTCTAACCCGATAAAGCCTGCTAGGATTGCGCCCAGTTCACTCCCAACGGACCACGAGTGCTTGGCATGCAACTACCAGACATGAACCTGCTGGTCGCCCTCGACGCGTTGCTCGACGAGGGCAGTGTGGTGGGCGCCGCGCGGCGGATGAACCTCAGCCCGGCCGCCATGAGCCGCACCCTCACGCGTATCCGTGAAGCGGTCGGTGACCCGATCCTGGTGCGTGCCGGCCGTGGCCTGGTGCCGACGCCCAAGGCGCTCGAGCTGCAAGGCCAGGTGCGCAATGTGGTGGAGCAGGCTGCGTTGCTGTTCCGTTCGGCGGACCAAGTCGATTTGAGCACCTTGCGCCGCCGCTTCAGCGTGCGCGCCAATGACTTTTTCATCGGCGTGTATGGCGGGCGACTGTTCGACACCATGGAGCGTGTGGCGCCGTTGTGTGAGCTGCGCTTTGTGCCCGAAGGCGACACTGACGATGAAGCCCTGCGCGAAGGGCGGTTGGACTTGCGGGTGAGCAACACCATGCCTGCCAGCCCGGAAGTGAAGGTGCAGAACCTGTTCTCCACCACCTTTGTCGGCCTGGCACGACAAGACCACCCGCTGTTCGACGAAGAAATCACGGCGGCACGCTTTGCCAGCTACTCCCACATCAGCATCTCCCGGCGCGGCATCGCCCGTGGGCCCATCGATACCGCGTTGAATGCCCAAGGCCTGGAGCGCCGTGTGGCCATGATCGCCCCAGGCTTTCACGGTGCGATGTTCATGCTGCCCGATTCCGACCTGCTGCTGCCGGTGCCCAAGGAAGCCCTCCTGAGCGCCAAGCGTCTGAACCTGCCACTGCGTGCATTTGCCTTGCCGATTCCACTGCCAACCCTGGTCCTGGCCCAATCCTGGCACCCACGTTTCGACAAAGACCCGGCGCACAAATGGCTGCGTGAAACCATGCGCGAAAGCTGTCATGCCACCTGGCTAGAAGCCCAGCCGGTATAAAGCGAACGCGGATGAATGTGGGAGCTGGCTTGCCTGCGAAGGCGGCGTGTCAGTCACTGAATCTCTTACTGAACTGGCGCTATCGCAGGCAAGCCAGCTCCCACAGGGTTCAGTGTTGATGTTCAAAGTTGCGCCTGGCGCACTTATAACCTGCCAACAAGTAACTTTTTGTCATGAGAGTGCCTGATTAAACTGCTCGGGTATTTCTCATTCCGAGTTACCTGTTCATGACGTCCCTCGCTGCCCCCGTCCTCCAGGCCGCAGCCAAACCTACGGCCCCGAGCCCACCCGTGTTCGGCCCGCGCATCATCATCGGCTTGCTCGGCGTGTTGCTGGCGGTGCTGGTCTCCGGTCTCAACGAGATGGTCACCAAGGTTGCTCTCGCCGATATCCGTGGCGCGCTGTACATCGGTTTTGATGAAGGCACGTGGTTGGTCGCCGCCTATACCGCCACCTCCGTGGCAGCCATGGCCTTCGCGCCGTGGTGTTCGGTGACGTTTTCCCTGCGTCGCTTCACCCTGTGCGCTATCGGTTTGTTCACCGTGCTGGGCATCCTTTGCCCGTTTGCGCCGAACTACGAAAGCCTGCTGCTGCTGCGTACCGTGCAAGGCCTGGCCGGTGGCGCGCTGCCGCCGATGCTGATGACCGTGGCGCTGCGTTTTTTGCCGGCCAACGTCAAGTTGTACGGGTTGGCCGGTTACGCACTGACCGCCACCTTCGGGCCCAGCCTGGGCACGCCGCTGGCGGCGTTGTGGACCGAATACGTCGGCTGGCAGTGGGCGTTCTGGCAGATCGTCGCGCCGTGCCTGCTGGCCATGGCGGCCGTGGCCTACGGTTTGCCACAAGACCCGCTGCGCCTGGAGCGCTTCAAGCAGTTCAACTGGCGTGGCCTGCTATTGGGCTTTCCGGCGATTTGCATGCTGGTGATCGGCCTGTTGCAAGGCAATCGCCTGGACTGGTTCGAGTCGGGCCTGATTACCTTCCTGCTGTGTGGCGGCACAGTGTTGCTGGTGCTGTTCATGCTCAACGAATGGTCACAGCCGCTGCCCTTCTTCAACCTGCAGATGCTCGGCCTGCGCAACCTGGCCTTCGCCCTGATCGTGCTGGCCGGCGTGCTGATGGTGCTGACCTCGGTGATCATCATCCCGTCCAGTTTCCTCGCCCAGGTCCAGGGTTACCGGCCGCTGCAAACTGCGCCGGTGATGCTGCTGATGGCGCTGCCACAGTTGATTGCACTGCCGCTGGTGGCGGCGCTGTGCAACCTGCGCTGGGTCGATTGCCGCTGGGTGCTGGGCATTGGCCTGAGCATGTTGGTGCTGTGCTGCATCGGCAGTTCTCACCTGACTTCGGCGTGGATTCGTGACGACTTTTACGGCTGGTACCTGCTGCAGATTTTCGGTCAGCCGATGGCCGTGCTGCCGCTGCTGATGCTGTCCACCGGCAGTATCCAGCCCATCGAAGGGCCGTTTGCCTCGGCCTGGTTCAATACCGTCAAAGGCCTGGCTGCTGTGATCGCCACTGCGGTGCTGGATACATTGACCACCCAGCGCGGGCATTTCCATTCAACCATGTTGGTGGACCGCCTGGGCAATTCGCCCCTGGCCGACGCTGACGCGCCGGGCCTCGCCCACCGCTTGCACGAGCAGACCGTGGTGCTGACCTCTTCGGATCTTTACGTCGTCATGGCCGGTGTCGCGGTGGCGTTGATCCTGCTGATTTTCTGGATGCCCACGCGGATCTATCCGCCTCGCGCTCCGGCCTGACCTCAAGGACTTTCCATGAAACGCAAAGACAAAATTGCCGTCTCCGTTATTGCTGTATTTGCCGTCGGCGTGCTGGTTTACCTGATTGCGCCGGGCGTACTGGGCAGCAAGCACCAGACCACCAACGACGCCTTTGTCGCCGCCGACTTCACTCTGGTGGCGCCGCGGGTGGCAGGCTTCATCAAGGAAGTGCTGGTAGAAGACAACCAGCGCGTCAAGGCTGGCCAACTGTTGGCGTTGATCGACGACCGCGATTTTCGCGCCGCCGCCCAGGCCGCCGATGCCGACACCCTGGTCGCCCAGGCCCAGCTGAAAAACGCCAGCGCGACCCTGGAGCGCCAAAGCTCGGTGATCGCCCAGGCCCAGGCCACCGTGGCAGCAGATCGCGCAGAAGTGGCGTTTGCCGAGCATGAACTGAATCGCTACAACCACCTCGCTGGCGTTGGTGCGGGCACCGTGCAGAACGCCCAGCAAGCCAAGACCCGCATCGACCAGGCTACCGCGCGCCTGGCCAAATCCACCGCCGTGCTGGCCGCCGAACGCAAGCAGGTGGAAATCCTCACCGCCCAGCGCGACGCCGCCGAAGGTGGGCTCAAACGCGCCCAGGCCGCGCTGGAAATGGCCAGTTATCAGCTGTCTTACACGCGCATTGTCGCACCGGTGGATGGCATGGTCGGTGAGCGTGCGGTGCGGGTCGGCGCCTATGTGACACCGGGCAGCAAGATCCTCGCGGTGGTGCCACTGGCCGAAGCCTACGTGGTGGCCAATTTCCAAGAGACCCAACTGTCGCATATGCACGCGGGGCAAGCGGTGCAAGTCAGCGTCGACAGCCTTGACGGCGAACTGCTCAAAGGCCATCTGGAAAGCCTGGCGCCTGCCACCGGGGTGACCTTCGCCTCGGTCAAGCCCGACAACGCCACCGGCAACTTCACCAAGGTGGTGCAGCGTATTCCGGTGAAGATCGTCCTCGAACCGAACCAGCCACTGACCGAGCGTTTGCGCGTCGGCATGTCGGTGGAAGCCAGCGTCGACACCCGGCCGGTCGCGCAACAGCGTGAGGTGGCCCAGCAATGAAACACCTCGCTTGGCTCACCTTGAGCCTGATCAGCCTGAGTGCCTGCACGGTCGGTCCCGACTTCCAGCGGCCCGAGAGCCCGCAGATCAATCAGTGGAGCGAACCCCAGGGCCGCCAGGCCGCCAGCCGCGCCGTCAGCGACCCCTTGCAGGAACGCTGGTGGGACGTGTTCCACGACGCGCAGCTTTCCGCCCTGACACGCCGCGCCCTTAGCGATAACCTCGACTTGAAACTGGCCAGCAGCCGCCTGCAACAGAGCCGCGCCGTACGCCAGGTGACCACCGCCGAGCGTTACCCCAATGTGGATGCCGGTGGCGGCTACCAGCGCAAACGTAACAGTGGCAAAGGTTTGAACGACCCTTCCGGCGAGAATGGCCGCGCAGCCTTCAACCAATGGGACATGGGCTTCTCCGCTTCTTGGGAACTGGACTTCTGGGGCCGGGTCAAGCGCGAAACCGAAGCCGCCGACGCCACCCTGGAAGTCGCCGAAAACGACCGTCGCGCCGTGCTGTTGTCGGTACTGGCCGAGACCGCCCAGGATTACATCCAACTGCGCGGCGTACAAAATACCCGCGCCGTGACCGAGCAAAACCTCGACGTCGCGCGCCACAGCCTCAAGCTCTCGCAACTGCGTCTGGCCGACGGCGTCGCGACCGACCTGGACGTGGCCGAAGCCGCCGCTCAAGTCGCGGCTATCGAGGCGCGCCTGCCGGATTTACAACAGCGCCAGGACCAATTGATCAACGCCCTTAGCCTGCTGATGGGCGAGCCGCCCCAGGCCCTGCACGCGCAGCTGTCCAAGGATGCAGCTGTGCCGCAAACCCAGCGCCAGGTCGCGATCGGCTTGCCATCGGAGCTGGCTGAACGGCGCCCAGACATCCGTCAGGCAGAAGCTCGCTTGCACGCCGCCACTGCCAGCATCGGCGTGGCCAAGGGCGATTTCTACCCGCGCATTACCCTGTCCGGCAGCCTCGGCTCCCAAGCCCTGCAACTGTCGGACCTCGGTTCCTGGGGTTCCCGTGCCTTTGCCTTCGGCCCGCAATTGAGCCTGCCGCTGTTCAACGGCGGGCGCCTGCAAGGCATGGTCGATTTGCGTGAAGCCCAGCAACAGGAAGCGGCGCTGGCCTACCAGCAAACCGTGCTACGCGCCTGGCATGAAATCGATGATCAACTGTCCCGCTACAACGCCAGCCAACTGCGTCGCGACAGCCTGGCCGAAGCGGTGCGCCAGAACCAGATCGCACTGACCACTGCGCAACATCAGTACGTCGAAGGCGTGGCGGATTTCGTCAACGTACTCACCGTGCAAAGCGCATTGCTGGCGACGCAGGAGCAGTGGGTGGAAAGCTCCACCGGCGTGTCGTTGGCCATGGTCGGGCTGTACAAAGCGCTGGGAGGAGGGTGGGAGTCGGTGTACCCGTTGCAGACCGCTGTGCGCTGAGCGAGAAAGAGTTTTTGTCAGTCGCCAAATAAGATGTAATGATAATTGCTCTCAATAACACGTCTGAGCTTTTCATGGGCATCGCGACTGACGGCCAGCAACAGCTTCACATCCTGTACCGCGACCATCATGGCTGGCTGCAAGGCTGGTTGCGCAAGCGCCTGGGCGACCGCGAACAGGCCGCCGATGTGGCGCAGGACACCTTCCTGCGCCTGCTGGTGGCCGGGCGCTTCCCGGGTGACAAAGAAAGCCGCAGCTACTTGGCGCAGATCGCCCGCAACCTGGTGATCGACCAATGGCGCCGCCTGCGCATCGAGCGTGCGTACCTGGAAAGCATCGCGCACCTGCCCGAGCCCGAGTCGCCTTCCCTGGAAACCCGCGCGCTGATCCTCGAAACCCTGATGCAGATCGACGCCATGCTCGACCGCATGCCCGACAATGTACGCCGTGCGTTTTTACTTTCGCAGTTCGAAGGCTTGAGCTATGCGCAAATCGCCGAACGCCTGGGCGTCACCGTCAGCTCGGTGCAGAAGTACATGACCCGCGCCATTGTCGCCTGCTACCAGGTGGTGTACGAAGAATGAAACACGACGCGCCTATCGCCCCCGCGATTGTCGAGCAAGCCAGCGAGTGGTTGATGCTGCAATGGGGCGGCGAGCTCAAGGGCGAGCAGCGCCAGGCGTTTGCCCGCTGGCAGGCCGCAGACCCGGAACACCGCCGCGCCTGGCAGCGCTTGCAGCAGCTGCAACACACCCTGGGCGGCGTACCTGCCGACAGCGCTCGCGCAGTATTGCGCGACACCCCGGATACCCAACGCCGGGCCGCGCTCAAACTGCTCGGCCTGCTGTTGGTGGCCGGTGGCAGCGGCTACCTGGTGCAACGCAGTGAAACCTGGCAAGCGGCCTTTGCAGAGCTGCGTACCGCCACGGGCGAAATTCGCCATATGACCTTGAGCGACGGCACGCAACTGGACCTTAACAGTGACAGCGCCGTAGACCTGCGTTTCAGTGCTACCGAGCGGCGTATTCGGCTGATCCGAGGCGAGGTCCTGCTGACCAGCGGCCACGACGCCTCGCGCCCGTTGATCGTCGAAACGCCAGCCGGTGATGTGCAGGCGTTGGGCACGCGCTTTGCGGTGCGTGAACTGCCCGACGGCAGCCGCGTGGATTTGTACGAAGGTCGCCTGCGGGTCACGCCGTTGCAGGGTACGCCGGTGCATATGCAGGCAGGGGACAGCCTGTGGTTCAACGCGCGTCAAAGCACCGCGTTGCCGGCAGTGAGCGCCAATGCCGGCAGTTGGACCGAGCACCGTCTGGTTGCCGAGCGCCAGCCGTTGGGTGAGTTCGTGGCGCAACTGAGCCGCTACCGCCCGGGCCTGTTGCGCTGTGATCAGGCGGTGTCGAAGCTGCTGTTGACCGGCGTGTTCCCGCTGAACGACACCGACGCGATCCTGGCGGCCTTGGAGCGTTCATTGCCCGTGCACGTGCAGGCGGTGACCCGTTACTGGGTAACGATCAAGGCGCGGGTCTGAAAATACTTTGTACAGGGCTTGTCGGTTTCTGCGGCCCGTTCGGGATACCTCTTGAAAGCCAATCAAGAAGCGTTCTCACGGGGAGTCCTGCCATGTCGCACCACCCAATCCAACCTTTGGCCCGCGCGCTGCGTCGTGGCCTGTTTGCCGGCCTGCTGGCAACGGCGCCTGTACTGCCGAGCATGGTTCAAGCCGAAGAAAGCACCGAAGCGCTGCGCAGCTATGACATTCCCGCGGGCAGCCTCGACCAGGCGTTGAACCGTTTCGCCAGTGCCTCAGGCATCTTGCTGTCGGTTGACGCATCGCTCACCGACGGCAAGCGCAGCGCCGGCTTGAAAGGGCGTTACGGCGTAGGTTCGGGGTTGCAGCGCTTGCTGGCGGGCAGCGGTTTGGCGGCGGTGCAATCCCAGGGCGGTTGGTCGTTGCAGGCCCTTTCCGGCGACGGAGCCTTGCAGTTGGGCGCGACCCAGATAAGTGGCCGGCAGGAGCAGGAAAGCGCCTGGGGCCCGGTGGACGGTATTGTCGCCAAGCGCAGCGCCTCTGGCAGCAAGACCGACTCGGCGCTGGTGGAAATTCCCCAGACGATCAACGTGATCACCGCCGCCGAGATCAAGGCACGTGGCGCCCAGAGTGTCACCCAGGCGTTGCTCTATACCCCCGGCATGACGGCCGGCGGCTTTGCCGACCGAGTCAAACTGTTCGACGAGCCGACGTCACGCGGCTTCTCGCCCACGCCGCTGTACCTGGACGGTCTGCACCTGCCTTATGGCGGTGGCAGCACCGGGGGCGCGTTGCAGATCGAACCGTATTCCCTGGAACGCATCGAAGTGCTCAAAGGCCCGGCGTCCGTGCTTTACGGCCAGAACCAGCCGGGCGGTATCGTCAATATGGTCAGCAAGCGCCCCAGCGAAACGCCGATACATCAAGTGGTACTGGAAGCCGGCACCTACGAACACAAAAGCGCGGCCATCGACCTGAGCGGCCCGTTGGACGAGGAGGGGCAGTTTCTCTACCGCCTGACCGGCCTGGCGAATGACGCGCAAGACGAAATCAACTACGTCGAAAACAAGCGCCAGTTCATCGCCCCCAGCCTCACCTGGCGCCCCAACGACGACACCAGCCTGACCCTGTTCGCCCAGTACCAGAAAGACAAAGGCGTGCCCGAAGCCCAAGGCCTGCCGGCGTCCGGCACGCTGTGGGACAACCCCAACGGCAAGATCAAGCGCGATGTGTTTATCGGCGAGCCGGGCGTCAACCAGTACAACCGCGAGCAATACGTGCTGGGTTACGAAGTTTCCCATCGCCTCAACGACATCTGGACCCTTAAGCAAAACGCCCGTTACGCCGAGGTCGACGACCGCTACACCGCGCCCTTGCACGGCTACCGCTTTGTCGCCAACCCCAACACCGGCGTGCAGGACCAACGCTACCTGCAACGCTTCGGCGTGGACTGGTCGCAGACCAACAAAGTGTTCGGCGTGGACAGCATCGCCCAGGCTGAATTCGACACGGGCGCACTGTCCCACACCTTCATCGTTGGCCTGGACTACTACCATTCCAACTCGCAGTTCCATGGCCTGTATGACCGCAACCCGCCGATCATCGACCTGTTCAAACCGGTGTACGGCCAGCCCTTGAACTTCGGCCAACCGTACCGCTGGGACCGCACCATTACCCAGACCGGCCTGTATCTGCAGGACCAGATCAAGCTGGATAAATGGGTGCTGGTACTCGGTGGCCGCTATGACTGGGCGAATGTGGTGAACAAGGAGCCGATACAGGACACCCGCTTTGCCAGCAAAGACCAGGCATTCACCGGCCGTGCGGGCCTGGTGTACCTGTTCGATAACGGCGTGTCGCCCTTCGTCAGCTATTCGGAATCCTTCCTGCCGCTGGCCGGCACTGATGCGAACCGAAAATCCTTCGAACCCTCCACCGGCAAACAGTACGAAGTCGGCGTGAAGTTCCAGCCGCCGGGCCAGAAGAGCTTCATCCAGGCCTCTGTTTATCAACTGGATCAGGAAAACGTGCTGACCACCAACCCGGTGGACACCACCTTCAGCACCCAAAGCGGCGCCCTGCGCTCGCGAGGTGTTGAACTGGAAGCCAAGGCCGTCTTGAGTGATGCCTGGGACGTGGTCGCCTCGGCTGCGCGCAATGACGTCAAATACACCAAGGACAACGATGGCCGCCAAGGTCGCCACCCGGCCGGCATCTCCCCACTCACCGCCTCGATGTGGGTCAACTACACCGTGCTCGGCGACACGCCCTTGGCGGGGCTGGGTGCAGGGCTTGGCGTGCGTTACGCCCGTCAAAGCCTGGGCGACTACTACGAAGGCGCCTTCAACGTGCCGTCCTACAGTGTCTACGATGCAAGCCTAAGCTACGACCTGGGCGCCTCGCCGCTCAAGCTCAAGGGCGTGAAGCTGGCGATGAACGTGCAGAACCTCAGCAACAAGACCTACGTCTCGCAGTGCACCAGTGATCTGGATTGCTACTACGGGGAAGGACGCACGGTGGTGTCGAGCCTGACCTACGATTGGTAACTTAGCGTTTAGGTGATATTTGCTGCGGCGCGCACCCTTCAAGGGTGCGCTCTGTTGCCGCCCTACACCAGGTCCGCTGCAAATCGTGTACACACATTGGAAAGCATGCGCACCTCGGCACCGCTGCAGCCTGCTGCTTCGAAAAAACCGGAGGCTTCTCGCACGACGGCATACATATCCGTGACGATGGACCTTGCTTCATCGGCCCCCAACCCAAAGCGTTCAGGCGTACTCAGCAAATTACTGACAGACGATAACCGGCCTTCATTGCCGATGATGAGCGCCTGCAAGCCTAGTTGGGTAGGGTGGGGCAACACGTCAAATACTGGCGCAAGGGAATAGCCCGAGGCGCTGGTCAGCAGTAGCCCGGTTTGTTTCAGGTGGTCGTCGCTATTGCCGATGAGCACATTGAAAGCCATACGCTTGTAAAGCTCACGCATGTCAAAGGTGGCATCGTCGCTGACCTTCTTCAATACGTCGGCGATCCTGGAGTAGGAAACGGCACCGTCAGCCGCATCAACCCGCATTCTCGGCTTCTCAGTGCTTACCAGAGAGTTGCAGCTGACATAGTGCTCGCGACCAGCGGCTTCATGTCGGTCAAAACGCTCGACCATCAACACCGGTTTGCCGGCGACCTCTACCAACTTGTGCTTGGCTGCGGGTAGACCTGCTGCATCCGCCATTTGAAGGCTGGCGAATTCCGCCCGTGGCTGGTCGAACACATCGTCGCTACGGCCGAGTTTAGCTATCCATTCCTTGCCTTCATGGGTCACGGTGACCTTCGGCCTGGCGCCGCCCATGGAACTCCCAAACTCGAATAACCGTGCGATTTCCGCAGGCAGGTCGACGTCACCCTTCTCGACTCGATCAAGGCCCACCATGATTTTCTCAAGGTCTTCAAATTGCGGGGGTTGGTGCAGGGTTGGCAGCTGACTTCTTGACGCACTGAACAGCAGGCAACCCACTCCTGCTCCCCGCGAGGCAAGCAGCCATTCAACTTCGTTTTGTGGATGCTGTTTGTGGGTCGCCAGCAGAACACGCCGACCCCAATTATCGGGCGTTGCATCGTCGAGCACACCAAACATGCGCGTCGAGGAATACTGGTTAGGGGTCAGTGGCAAACTCAGCGGGTCAATCGCAAATGCGTCGGGCCGTGCGAGCCAACTGTTGGCGTAGCGAAAAACGAATCCATTCCCATGCATGGCCACTTCGCCAACAGGGACCGGGTCACCGACTAAGTGAGCTGAAAAAACAAAGGCATTACCAATCGGCTTCCAGGACATCGTGTTCTCCTTCAGTGCGAATTCGCTCAGGCTCACGGGCGAGGCTCATGGTAATCCCAACCTGGTCAAGCTCTGGTGACGCGATGCTCGCCATGCTTTCTTCCAAGTCCATCGCGCTCAGCACGTTCATCAGCACGCCGAGGGATACGCCGGCCTCGCCCTGTCTCAGCCGCTGATACGTCTGCCGTGTAATGCCCGCCCGGCTGCATATGGTGGAGATTTTCAACCGACGACGAATGCGGGCTATTTCGATACCGTTGCCGATACCTCTCATCAGTTCAGCGCTTCTCTCTGAGATGTACCCTTTGTGGGGGTAGGGCTTCGCTGTTTCTTGCATGATATATCACTCTTTAAAACAGTAGAGGTAACTTATATCATCCAAGTCTCTAGGGCTACCTGCAAAAAATCGGCTCGATGCCAAGGCTTTTTGTAGGAGCGAGCTTGCTCGCGAAAAACTCACAGGCGCCGCGTTCAATCAGGAAACACGCGTTGTCGTTGACGTTTTTCGCGAGCAAGCTCGCTCCTACAGGTGTTACCAAACTTCAAAGATTCTGCAAAAACACCACATACCCCCGAAACCACTCATTGCCCCGCAGATACCCCGGCTCTTGCCACTCTCCGCCCTGAATCAAGCCAATCTTGAACGGCACCCCCAGCCGATTCATCCGCGGCAAATACGCCGCGAAATCCGGGATGCTGTGACGCCCTTGATAGGTCTGCACCACCACTTCATCCACCACGCCCTTGAGCTGGGCGATGGCGGCCGGGTCGGCGTTGCTGCTCCAGTCCATCAGGCCGGTGATGCTCAACCGCAGGTCGGCAGGCAGGCGCTGGCGCAGGTCGCGCAGAAAATCGGCGTATTCGTGCAGGTATTGGGTGCGAGCATCGAAGTCGATCTGGATACCGATCACTGGGTTACCCGTGTCGCGCCAGCGTTGCACCTGGCCGAGCACTTGGGTGTAGACCTGTTCCGGCCAGTGCAAGGTGTGGGCGCGATAGACCACCCAGATTTCGCCTTGGGTAATGCGGGGCACACTGATGCCCTGGGCGATCAATTGCACGCCGCGCTGGGGCGCGCGGCGGGTGGAGTTGATCTGGCCTTGCAGGATGTACAGGGTTTTTGCCTGCTTGATCACCGGCTGAGGCTCGACGCCACTCCACAGCCAGAAGGCGTCATAGTCGCGGGCGTCGACGGCACCAAAAGCCGGGCTTGCCAGCAACAGCAAGCCCAGCCACAGCGACTTCACCAGTAGTACTGCAGCGATTTGCCCCACTGGGTGTCGGCAAAACCGGTCTTGAGTTGGCGGAACCAGGCTTTGCGCACCGCTGGCGCAACGTCTTCACCACCGCAACTGTTATAGCCGGCTGGCGCGTAGCAGTTGATGGCGCGAAACAGCGCATACGCCTTGTCGGTTTTCGGCGCCTTGGCGTTGGCGATGACCTGCTTGTAGCCGTCCAGACGCGAGAAGGTTTCCCCCTTGAACTGCGAGGCGGTGCTGCCCAGGCTGCCGGCGGCGCGGGGTTGTTCCAACGGCATGCCGTCCAGGCCGTTGCGCAGGATGAATTCACCGAAGCAGTTCAACGCGTGCGGGTTTTTGGCCTCGTTCTGCAGGGTCGCCGCGGTTTGCGCGATGCTTGGGCACGCGTACCCAGATTCGGCCTTGTCGCCGTTCCATTGGAACAGCTTCAAGGTCTGGCCGCTGGTATAGGTGTAGCCCAGGCTGGTGCCGAGTTTGTCGTCAGAGAGCGAGGCCTGCTTGAGGTCATCGGCGAAGTTGGCGTACTGGCCGCGCAGCAGGTCTTTGTAGAGGAGCACGAATTGCGCGCTCTGACGCTCGATCGGGTCGCTGGCGTTGGCGATCTGCTGGCGTAGCAGGTCGGGGCCGGCGACGTTGCGCAGCAGGATGTAGCGCACTTGCTTGGCGCTGATCGGTGAGTCGGCGGCGAACACCTTGGCCAGTTGGCCGCTGCGCTCGTAGTTCATGGCCAATGCCAGCTCCAGCTGGTCACGTTGCAGCGGTTGCTTGGCCAGCGGCAGCAGTTGCAGCCACAGGGCTTCGGCGCCTTTCCAGTCCTGCTTGGCCTCCAGGGCGAGGGCGCGCAGGGTCTGTTGGCTGAAGGCGAAGTAATCCAGGCTCGATGGCACATCCGCAGGCAGGTGCTTCAAGGCCGTGTCGGGTTGGTGCTCGACGTACAGGGCATAGCTGGCTTGCAGGAAGTCAAACAGCGCGGGCTCAGTGGCGAAGGTGCTCTTTTGCTTATCCAGGTCTTCGCGGCTCAACAGCGGCGGGGTGTGGGCCCGCATCGCCATCAGGTCGCTGACCACTTGCAGCATCGGGCTGTTCGCGGCTTTGTTGCCGACCATCAGTAACTTGAGGTCGGCCTCTTCCACCAGTTCGTCCACGCTCACATTGCGCTGGGCGTCGGTGGCCTCGGTGAATTGCCAGGTGAAGTCTTCGGCAAGCTTGGCATCGTCGTTCGCCAGCCAGTGCACACGGCGCAAGAGCCCACGGGCGGAGGCGACGTAATCGCCCTGTGGGTAAGTTTTCAGGTAACCGAGAAAGCCTTGCTCGGCATCGCTCAGGGCCGACTTATCCACATGCTCGCGTTGCGGCATGCCGTATTCGTCGAAGGCTTCGGCCTGGGCCTGATTCAGCGACGTACGCGCAGTCATGTACAGCGCCGTTTCCTTCAGCCATGGCACATCGCTGGTGGCGGCGGCGGCGAACCCGCGCTCGGCGTAATCGAAGCGCCCGCTGTAGAAATCGCCGGCGGCCTGCAAGTAGGTGCGAAACAACTGGGCGTTGGCCGAGGGGGTCAACTGCGCGTCCACGACCTGGCGGCTCCAGTCACAGGTGCTCAGTAATTGCAGGCGTGCTTTGACCAACACATCGCGCTCGGCGGGCGGCATCTGGGCCTTGATCACCTGGCTGATAAACGCCGTGGCGCTGTCATCGTCATTGCTGCGGCAACGGCTGCCTTCGCCATTCAGGAAGGCCTGGCCTGCGGTCTTGTACTCCTCGCGCTTGATACCCAGGGGCTGGAGCAAAGTGTCGAGTTCGGCTGTGCGTGAATCGTCAGCCTTGTTGTCAGGCTCCTCATTCGTGGCCGGAGCCGGCACCAGGCGGTACACCGGAAACGGCACCGGGCCGAACCCTTGCGCCAAATCGTCTTCGCCCAAGGCATTGGGGGCCAGGGGCGCTGCTTTCTTGTCGGCCAGCAACAGGCGCAGGTTCACTCGGCTGTCGTTGCCCGGGCTGAGAAAGGGCTGGTTGCTGCAAGGCTCGTAGCTGTCACGCGATACCCGCCAGTCGGGGTAGCACGAGTCGTCAGAACTGGCCTGGGCCGGTAGGGAAAAACCGGCCAGCAGGGCCAGGGCCAGAGGTGACAACAAACCGATGCGCATAACGTTTCCTTGATCCTGAGTCCTTGGAGAAGGGGCAATAATAGCCTGATCCGGCGAGTGCTTCGGTGAAGGCCTACACAAATTGCTGATTTGTCCGATTCCAGCAGCGAGGCCAGGGCTTTTGGCCTAGAGTGGCGGTGTTTGCGCATGCGCAGTGTTTGTCCTGTAAGAGGGCAGTAGTAGCGGAGTCGATATGCGTCGGTCTGTGGTAGAGCAACACGAAAAAGTCGAGGCATTGCCTGCCTTTCATCGCTTGAGCTGGGAGGGCGCCGGCTGGCTCAGCCGTTTATGGTGGGTACCGATCCTGGCGCTGGCCATGGCCCTGCGGTTTTACCACCTCACCTCGGCGGCGATCTGGGGCGACGAAGGCTCCAGCCTGTTGCTCAGCGAATACGCCCTGGCCGACCTGTGGTTTCACGCGGCCCATGATGTGCACCCGCCGCTGTACTTCTTGCTGCTGCGCGGTTGGATCGAGGTGTTCGGCGACAGCATCGGCTCAATTCGCAGCCTGAGTGCGATCCCCGGCGTGGCCGTCGTGGGCCTGGGCATCTGGCTGACACGGCAACTGTCCACCCGACGCGCAGCCGTGCTGGCGGGGATCCTGCTGGTTCTACTGCCCACTGCGGTGCGCTACAGCCAGGAAGTGCGTATGTATTCGCTGCTCGGCGTGTGGCTACTGGGCGCCACGCTGGCGCTGGTGTACTGGGTGAGGCAGCCCGAACGCGCGCGCTATTTGGCTGTGTATGTGCTGCTGATGAGCGCCGGCTTCTATACCCACTACTTCACTGCGCTGTGCGTGCTGGTGCATTGGGCGTACCTGGGGTTGCAGGCGCCGGGTCAGCGCTTGATCACGCGACCTGCCTGGTGGGTCGCCAACGTGGCGATAGTGTTGCTGTATCTACCCTGGCTGCCCAACCTGCTGGACCTGGTGCAGCACGTCGAACAGCTCAAAGTCGGCGGCGACATTGGTTGGGAAGAGCCGGTCAATCTGCTGTCGCTACCGTCGATGGTCTGGCAGTTCCTGTTGCAGGATGACGGTCTCGGCCTGTGGCCGCCGCTGTTCTGGCTGTTACCCCTGCTGCTGGCCGTGGTGGTTGTATCGACGGCCTGGCGCAATAACGCGGCGCGCCTACCGGCACTGTTTTGCCTACTACCGCTGCTGCTGGTCTATGGCGTGTCCTTTATCTCGCCCGTGTTTATCGAGCGCTACCTCACGGTGTATGCGTTAGGCCTGCCGATAGTCCTGGCGCTTGCCATCGACCGTTTGCCGTCCCGTTTGTCCTGGCTGGGCGTGGCGTTGTTCGCACTGTTTGTTGGCGTAGAACTGCTGGGGTTAAAAAACAACTTCGAGGTGGATGAACACGACCAGTTCAACGTGCCGGTGGAGTTCGTCAATCGCAACTACCAGGAAGGCGACCGCATCGTCCTCAGCGACATGATGTGGTACCTCAGCTACGTGTATTACGACCAGACCGACGCGCAACTTCAGCTCTACACCCCCCCCAAACCCGACGGGACTGCCACTCGCCCGAACGCCTATGGTTTCGGCACACTGGTGGACCAGGACGGTGGCCGCATCTATCTGGACCGCCTCTCAGCACTGCCTGCTCAAACGCGACGGGTATGGTTGATCAGCAGCAACGAAGCCCCGGATGAATTCGCGCCGCTGCCCACCAGTTGGCACGAACTCAGTCGCCAGGACGGCGGTGGCGCCAGGGCGCGGTTGTTCGTGCTATGCAACGCACCGGCGCCGCAACCTGAAGGCTGCCGCTAGACTCACTTCAACCTACTTATGAGGAACCCTCCATGGAATCGCCAGTGCACAGCCTACCGGCTTTGTTCAAACAGCTTGGCTTGCCGCACGACCCGGTCAGTATCGAGCAATTTGTCGCCTCTCATTCGCCGCTCAAGCCGGAGTTGAAACTGGCGGATGCGTTTTTTTGGAGCGACGCCCAGAAGGCATTTTTGCGTGAAGAGATTCTGGATGATGCGGATTGGGCGGTGGTGGTGGATGAGTTGAATCTGATGTTGCGGGGTGGACGAGGGGTGTAAAAAAATATCCAAATAAGGGCGAGTATGTAAAAAAAAATGGTGAGCGGTAAAAAAAACTGGGCTTTAATCGCCTAAGTGAATTTTTTCTGGAAAGCATCGCCATGCCAACAGTCGGATACGCTCATCTGTGTGAGGCGCTGGATCTAAAGGTTATCGCACCCTTGAGGACTGCGATGATCAAGCCGGTGACCAGGATTACCTTGATCGGCGACTGCCTGGCAGTTCCCCATTCGGTGGCGCCCGCCCAACATGCGCTGTTTGAGCATGTGTTATTTGCGCTTAAGCATGAAGGCGTAAACCTGGCGATACTTGCCCAGGTGTTTGAACAGCTCGGCCCAGAACCGTTTTTGGACGCGCTGGCCGACTCGCCTAACGGTGCGTTTATCCGAAAAGCCTGTTTTCTGTGGGAAGGCTTTACCGGGAAAATGCTGGATCACACCCTTCCTGTTCGTGGTCGCGTTGTTCCCTTGTTCGATCCCCAGCGCTATGTAACCGGCCCGAGCATTCGCAACAGTCGTTGGCGAGTGGATTTCAACGGTTTGGGCTCTTTGCATTATTGCGCCACCGTAGAGCGAACGCCTGAGCTGGAAGCGTTGTTGGCGCTTGATGTATTGGCTCGTGCCAAATCCTTCATGGCCACCCTCCCTCCGGAAATGATGGACCGCGCCATCCAGTGGGCATACCTGCACGAAACCCGCGACTCATTTGCCATCGAAAAAGAACAACCCAGCGAAGAAAAATCCCGCCGCTTCGTCCAACTCCTGCGCCAGGCCCACGAAGGCCGGTTGCTCACCGAGGACTACTTGGTCGAGCTGCAAAACAGCACCATCTCCAATCCGTTTGACAAAGCCGTCGCGTTTCGCCACGAACAGAACCATCTGCACAACGGGCTACGCGGCGCAGCCGGTGTGAGCTACGTGCCGCCAGCTCCCGCGCTTTGCCAGGAATTGATGGAAGAGCTGATGGCCTTCGCCAACCAGCCCGTGCGAGACGTCGATCCTTTAGTGGCGGCCGCGGTCACCGCTTTTGGTTTCGTCTTCCTGCACCCGTTCATGGACGGGAATGGGCGCCTGTCTCGCTTCCTGATTCACCAGACGCTCTGCCACTACGGCGCACTGGAAAATGGCTTGCTGCTACCGGTCTCTGTCGCCATGAAGCACGAGGAACAAGCCTATCTGGAGGCACTCAAGACCTTCTCCCAGCCGACTCGGGAATTCTGGAACGTCACCTGGCTGGACGCCGACCACATGGCGTTCGACTTCATCGGCCACCCCTCGATCTATCGCTACTGGGATGCGACCCGCTGCGTCGAATTCACCCTGCAAATGGCCCGCCGCGCACTGGAAGTGGAACTGCGCGAAGAAACCGAATTCCTCGACCGTTATGACCAAGTGATCAAAGCGGTGAACCAACGCTACGACGTGCGCGGCAGCGATCTGTCGAAGCTGGTGATGATGTGCCTGGATAACGGTGGGAAGCTTTCCAAGCATCGGCGTAAGCAGTTTCAGTACAGTGTGGCGGAAGAGGTGTTTGGGTTTATTGAGGAGGAGA
Source organism: Hoplolaimus galeatus (assembly GCA_016432905.1). NCBI lineage: Eukaryota > Metazoa > Nematoda > Chromadorea > Rhabditida > Hoplolaimidae > Hoplolaimus > Hoplolaimus galeatus. Next base: position 25,374 of record JAEHOL010000010.1, read on the forward strand.
GCTTGAGGTTGATGGGCGAGTAAGAGGTCATCCAGTCACGCCAGATGAGGCGTCTGAAAAAAAGGAATTCCGTATCTGAGTGATGTGATAAGCGCCTCAGATGTTTTGCGAGAGCACAGTGATGTGCAAATTGTCATGTTTATGGGGGCGTTGGTTGGTTTTACAGGCCTCAATTTTCGCATCCTGTGCCATGTTTTTTCTTCAGAAAAAATCAGTCAGGTGGCTTGTCTTTTTTCAAACCCCCTTACGACTTGTGCACATTATTCCGTCCGTTTCGCTCCTGTTGATTGGCGCTCGAGTTTTCCCGCATTACAACGTACTGGCAATGGCTGGATTGATCGGTGCGTCGGAGATTTTAAAAGTCTGGAGCGTGTGGCGATGGAGCAAAAAATGCTGACGCTGACCTAATGTGGGAGCGGGCTTGCCCGCGAAGGCGGCGTGTCAGTCACTGAATATTCAACTGAACCACCGCTTTCGCAGGCAAGCCAGCTCCCACATTTTGTTTGTCGTATGGTGAATATCAGCGATTTGCTGATGCCTACCCTAAAACCCGCTTTACTCAAGCCACATCCCACCACTCATCTGCGAAATTGTTTCAAAACTTGACGATGCTTCATGCATCGTCCATATTGATAGTTAGCAAACTAACTGTATGCGAACTATCCAGTGCCTCAATCCCTCGAACAACTCCAGATGAGCCTCAGCAGCAGCATGGTGGTGGGCGCCCGTAATTGGCGCAAAATCTGCCAGACCACGCTGGTCAGCTATGGCATCTCCGAAGCCTGCGCCGTGCCGTTGTTGATGATCGGTCGCTTGGGCGACGGTGTGCACCAGGTCAAAGTAGCCCAGGCTTCCGGTATGGAAAGCCCATCACTGGTGCGCCTGCTCGACCGGCTGTGCGGTGACGGTTACGTCTGCCGCACCGAAGACATCCACGACCGCCGCGCCAAGGCCTTGAGCCTTACCGAGCGTGGCCGTGAGCTGGTGCAGGCGGTGGAGGCGCAACTGGTGCGCCTGCGCAAGGACGTGTTGGCGGATATCGCCCCCGACGATCTGCAAGCGGCACTGCGTGTATTGCGCGCCTTCGAAGCGGCCGAGGCTGTGTCGCCTTGAACGGATTTTTTACCGGCTTCCCGCCTGCCCGCGATTGGTTCTACGGGGTGCGTACCTTCGCCGCGTCGATGATCGCGCTGTACATCGCCATGCTCATGCAAATGCCGCGTCCGTACTGGGCGATGGCCACGGTGTATATCGTCTCCAGCCCGTTTGTCGGCCCTACCAGTTCCAAAGCCCTGTACCGCGCCATCGGCACCTTGATGGGCGCGGCGGCGGCGGTGCTGTTTGTGCCGATGTTCGTGCAGTCACCCTACATTCTGGTGGTGGTGATTGCGTTGTGGACCGGCACCTTGCTGTTTCTGTCCATGCACCTGCGCACCGCCAATAACTACGCCCTGATGCTGGCCGGCTACACCTTGCCGCTGATTGCCTTGCCGGTGGTGGATAACCCCTTGGCGGTCTGGGATGTGGCGGAGGCGCGTACCGAAGAAATCTTCCTCGGCATCGCGGTCGCAGCGGTGGTGGGCGCGATGTTCTGGCCTCGGCGCCTGATGCCGGTGTTCGATGGCTCGGTGGCCAAGTGGTTCAGCGACGCCCAGGTCTATAGCCAGCGCTTCCTCACCCGTCAGGTAGACCCAGAAGAAGTCAGTAACCTGCGCGGCGGCATGGTCGCCACCTTCAACACCCTTGAATTGATGATCGGCCAGCTGCCCCACGAAGGCGCACGCCCGCAGACGGTACGCAACACCAAGGAACTGCGCGGGCGCATGATTCACCTGCTGCCAGTGATCGACGCTTTGGACGATGCGGTGTACGCCATTGAGCACCGTGCGCCAGAGTTTCTCGATCAGCTCACGCCGCTGCTGGAAGATGCCAGCGCCTGGCTGCAAAGCACCACCGAAGCCGCGCCACTGGAAAGCTGGCGCGTGCTGCGCGACAAGATCGACGCCGCTCAACCCCAGGGCGAAGCGCTGGATGACCGTCATACGTTGCTGTTCTCCAACGCCCTGTACCGCCTGGGCGAATGGGTCGACCTGTGGCAAGACTGTCGTAGCCTGCAAGCCGCCATCCAGTGTGAAAGCCAGGACACCTGGCGCGCCGTCTACCGCCACTGGCGCCTGGGACGGCTCACGCCGTTCCTCGACCGTGGGCTGATGTTCTACTCGGCGTTCTCCACCGTGACCGCGATCATCGTCGCCTCGGTGCTGTGGATTCTGCTGGGCTGGACCGACGGCGGCAGCGCGGTGATCCTTGCCGCCGTCGCCTGCAGCTTTTTCGCCTCGATGGACGATCCGGCACCGCAGATCTACCGGTTCTTTTTCTGGACCGCCATGTCGGTGCTGTTCGCCAGCTTGTATCTGTTTCTGGTGCTGCCCAACCTGCATGACTTCCCCATGCTGGTGCTGGCCTTCGCCGTGCCGTTTATCTGCATCGGCACCCTTACGGTTCAGCCACGCTTCTACCTGGGCATGTTGCTGACGCTGGTGAACACCTCGTCGTTCATCAGCATCCAGGGCGCCTATGACGCGGACTTTCTCAACTTCGCCAACGTCAACCTGGCCGGGCCCGTGGGCCTGCTGTTCGCGTTCGTGTGGACGTTGATCGCCCGACCCTTCGGCGCTGAATTGGCGGCCAAGCGCCTCACCCGTTTCAGCTGGCGCGACATCGTCAGCCTCACCGAGCCCGCCACCCTGGCCGAGCACCGGCACATGGCCGTACAAATGCTCGACCGCCTGATGCAACACCTGCCGCGCCTGGCCCTCACCGGCCAGGACACTGGCATCGCTCTGCGCGACCTGCGCGTGGCGCTGAACCTGCTCGACCTGCTGGCCTACTCGCCACGCATCCTCGGTGTGCCACGGGTGTTGCTCAACCAGGTGGTGGAAGGCGTGGGCGGTTACTTCAAGGCCTGCCTCAAGGCGGGTGAACGCTTGCCCGCGCCCAGCGGTCTGCTGATGACCCTGGACCGCACGCGTCGCGCCCTCAATGGCCAGGGCCTGCAAGACGAAGACGACACGCGCCTGCATCTGCTGCACGCCTTGGCCGGCCTGCGTCTGGCGCTGTTGCCCGGTGTGGAGTTCATTGGCGGTACAGAGATGGAAGCGCCGTTACCTGATGGAGCGCCTTTATGATCGGTGACCTGGATATCAGTGGGGTGTTCCTGCCTACGCTGCTGGTACTGATGGGCATTACTTATGTGTTGTTTCTGGTGGTGCACGGGCTGTTGACGCGCATGCACTTCTATCGCCTGGTCTGGCACCGGGCATTGTTCAATGTGGGGCTCTACGCGCTGTTGCTGGGCGCGGTGGACTCACTCAGTCGATATTTGATGACATGAAAAAACCTTTTTTGACTATCGGCCGTGTCGTCCTGACGTTGTTGATCGTGAGTTTCGCGGTCGTCGTTGTGTGGCGCATGGTCATGTACTACATGTTTGCGCCCTGGACCCGTGACGGCCACATCCGTGCCGACATCGTGCAGATCGCCCCGGACGTTTCCGGGCTGATCCAGCGCGTTGACGTGCGCGACAACCAGTTGGTGACCAAGGGCCAGGTGCTCTTCGCCGTCGACCAGGACCGCTTCAAGCTGGCCCTACGCCAAGCCCAGGCCGCCGTGGCCGACCGCCAGGAAACCCTGGCCCAGGCCCAGCGCGAGTACAAGCGTAACCGTGGCCTGGGCAACCTGGTGCCCAGCGAGCAACTGGAAGAGAGCCAGTCCCGCGTCGCCCGCGCCCAATCGGCACTGGCCGAAGCGCAAGTGACGGTGGACTCCGCCCAACTCAACCTCGACCGCTCGGTGATCCGCAGCCCTGTGGACGGCTACGTCAACGACCGCGCACCGCGTACCCAGGAGTTCGTCACCGCCGGGCGCCCGGTGCTGTCGGTGGTAGACAGCAACTCCTTCCACATCGACGGCTATTTCGAAGAGACCAAACTCGACGGTATCCACGTCGGCATGGGCGTGGATATCCGTGTGATCGGCGACAACGCGCGCCTGCATGGCCACGTGCAGAGCATCGTCGCCGGTATCGAAGACCGCGACCGCAGCAGCGGCTCCAACCTGTTGCCCAACGTCAACCCTGCTTTCAGCTGGGTGCGCCTGGCCCAGCGGATCCCGGTGCGCATTGCCTTCGATGACGTGCCGGCGGACTTTCGCATGATCGCCGGGCGCACGGCGACGGTGTCGATCATTGACGACAAAGTTAAAGACGGGGACAAACCATGAAGCGGCTTCTGGCAACCGCTTCCCTGGGGTTGTTGCTGTCGGCCTGCCAAGTTGTAGGCCCGGATTACAAACTGCCGGAACAGGCCGCAGTCAACCGTGGCGACCTGCAAGGGCCGATCATGGGTGAAGGCAAAAACGTGGTGTCGGCACCGGTGCCGGCGGATTGGTGGAAGCTGTACAAAGACCCGCGCCTGGACGAACTGGTACGCCAGGCCATGGCCTCCAACACCGACCTGCGCGTGGCCGCCGCCAACCTGCAGCGCTCGCGTTATCAGGTGCAGCAGGCCGAATCCGCTGGCGGCTGGAGTGCCGGCGTCAAGGCCGAGGCCCAGCGTTTACAGGAGTCTGGCGAGGCCTTCTTGCTGCCGGACAAAGTCCCGGTAGGCAATATCGGTAGCGTCGGGATTACCACGTCCTATCAATTCGACCTGTTCGGCACCTTGCAGCGCGGCATCGAAAGCGCCCAGGCCAGCGCCGATGCCACCCAGGCCGCGGCGGATATCGCCCGCATCACCCTGGTGGCCGATGTGGTGCGCTCCTATACCCAGGTGTGCGCGGCCAACGAAGAACTGGCGATTGCCAACGAGTCCCTCGACCTGCAAGCCCAGAGCACCAAACTGACCCAGCGCTTGCGAGATGCCGGGCGTGGCGATGAGACCCAGGTGACTCGTTCGCAAACCCAATACAAATCCCTGCGCGCCGACATACCGCGCTATGAAGCTTCGCGTCAGGCGGCGCTGTTCCGGCTGTCGATGTTGCTGGCCAAACCTGTCGACCAACTGCCAGCCGGCACGGGCACCCGTGCCGAGCTGCCACATATTGCTCAACTGCTGCCGGTAGGCGATGGCGCCACGCTGCTCAAGCGCCGCCCTGATGTGCGCCAGGCCGAACGCCAGCTGGCCGCCGCCACGGCGCGTATTGGCGTGGCGACCGGCGCGTTGTACCCGGATATCAGCATCGGCGCCACGGTCGGCACCGTCGGCTTGTTGGAGAACCTCGGCACGCCTGCCACCAACCGCTGGGGCTTTGGCCCGATGATCAGCTGGACTGTACCGACCAACGGCGCTCGCGCCCGCGTGCATGAAGCTGAAGCCGCGACCCAGGGTGCCCTGGCCCACTTCGACGGCGTGGTGCTCAACGCCATCCGCGAAACCCAGACCGGCCTGGCCCAATACACCGCCGTGTTGCAACGCCGCGACGCCCTGGCCGACGCCGAACAGTCGGCGCGAGAAGCCGCCGGCCAGACCCATCGCTTCTTCCAGGCCGGCCGCGAATCCTTCCTGGCCGACCTGCAAGCCACGCGCACCTACACCGATATGCGTGCGCAACTGGCGGCGGCCAACACCCAGGTTGCCATGAGCCAGATCGACCTGTTCCTGGCCCTGGGCGGCGGTTGGGAAAGCGGACGAACGCAAGGGGAAAAACCCGGCAAACCGTGAGGTGATTGCTATGCTTTCTTGGGTGAGGCCCGCTGGCGCCTCACCCGACAAAGCTCGCGTTTGCTCATGGGGATTCCAAGAATGAAAAACCCTTATGCTCCCGCTTTCTGGTGCGTGCTCTTCGCACTGGTTTTGTTATCGGCCGCGTATTTTTACGGCGTCATGCTCGCCCATCAACTCGACAAGGCCATGGTGTTCCTCGACAGCGCCTGCCTGGTGATCGGCACCTTGTCCATCGGCGTAGTGGCCTGGGCGTCGTATCAAAACCAGCGCGTGAAGAAAAAACTCCTCGAACAGGGCAAGACCCGCGTGGCGATCTGGGACACCAAGGTCGCCCTGCGCCGTGTCGAAACCGTGTTCGATCGCTATTTCTGGGGCAGTTACTGGCAGCCGGGGCGCACGTTCCAGGAAGTCATGGGCGACCTCACCGGCACGCCGCTGGAAAAAAGCCTCGAAGTCCTGAAAAAACAATGTGTGCTGCTGGATCGGCAGGTTGCCGACGGTAGGCACTGGCTCAATAACGCGCGGGAATTGTCCGACGTGGCCACGCAAATGGCCCGGGAGCGCTACCAGCTGGACTTTTGCGACCCCAAGGCCGACACCCCCGGCAATGCCGTGATACATCGCGAGTTCGAGGTGCTGGTGTACACCTGGACCGCACGCTTGAAGAGTTTTGATCACCAATTGGATGAAGTCGAGCAGGAGTACTCCTGAACTCCTGCTGAACTGATCCCTCTGAAAGGTTGGGCCGTTTACGCCCGCCAGTGCTAATCTTCCCCAGCCTTTGGCCACACGGGCCACGACTGTAGGAGCGAGCTTGCTCGCGAAAGACGCCAACGATAACGCGTGCATTCTGAATGAACGCGATGCCTATGCGTTGTTCGCGAGCACGCTCGCTCCTACAGGAACCCCTACAGGGTTCAAGGAAGACAGCCCACTTCTCACAGGATTTGATCAGGTCACTTCATGAATAAGCCAGCCGTTGTTTTCTTGGGTTTTGTTGTCGCCGTCGGCGCCGTCAGTGCGGGCGGTGCCTGGTACACCGGTAAACAACTGGAGCCGGTCCTGCAAACCGCTATCCAGAGCGCCAATAAAGAACTGCAGACCTCCATGGCCGGCGTCGATGGCAGCGTGACCCTGGAGCTGGTGTCCCTGGACCGTGGCGTGTTCAGCAGCACCGCGCACTATCGCCTCAAGGGCCAAGGCAGCGTGTTCGGCGAAGACAACCCGAACCCCGAATTGCTGTTCGTCGACCATATCGAACACGGCCCGCTGCCGTTCTCGCGCCTGGTGACCCTCAAGTGGTTGCCGGTCATGGCCACCAGTCACTACGAACTGGAAAAGAACCCCACCACCGAAAAATGGTTCGCCGCCAGCAAAGACGTGTCGCCGCTCAAAGGCGTGGCGAATATCGGCTATAGCCGTTCGGTCAGCGGCAACATCGAATTGCTGCCCCTGGAGTTCAAGGACGCCACTTCCTCGGTGAGCTTCTCCGGCGCCAACCTCAACTTCGACAGCAGCGCCGAAGGCCAGAAGGTCAAGGCCGAAGGCTTCATGAACAGCCTCAAGGTTGCCGCAGTGGACGCCGAAGGCGCACCGTTCGAAGCGGAGCTGGCCGGCCTGACCGTCGCCAGCAACCTGGAAAAAACCACCTTCGGTTTCTACACCGGCCAGAACACCGTGGAGCTGACCGACACCAAGGTCACCTTCGGCCCGCAGAAAGCCGTGCTGACCCTCAAGGGTTTCGAGCAGAAAGACTCCAGCGAAACCAAGGACAACAACCTGGCTGGCCGCGTCGACTACAAGATCGACGAGATCGGCTACCAGGGCAAAGCAGTCGGTTCGGCCGCCATGGCCGTGAGCATGAAGAACGTCGACATTCCGGCGATGCTGGTGCTGACCAAGCTCTACCAGGACAAGATGCAACCGGTGCAAGCTGCCGCTGCTGCCGGTCAACCGGTGCCGGAGCTGCAAATGACCGAAGCCGAGCAAGCCCTGGCGGAAGCCAACGTCAACCAGGTGCTGGCCGCCAAGCCGCAACTGGCCGTGGAAAACCTGTCGCTCAAAACCACCCGTGGCGAAAGCAAGTTCAACCTGGTGGTGGACCTGGCCAAGCCAACGTCCATGGAGCTGCCGCCGGTTGAACTGGGCAAGCAAATGGTCTCGCTGCTGGATGCCAACCTGACCCTGTCCAAGCCGATGATCAGCGACGTGGCGGCCCTGCAAGCCCAAGTGGGCGGCGTGACCGACCCGCAAGCCATCGAACAGCAATCGCAGATGGCGGCCGAGATGGTCAGCAGCATGGCGGTCGGTACTCAACTGGCGACCCTGGTGGGCACCGACGTGGTTTCCAAGCTGCACTACGCCAACAACGAGGTGACCTTCAACGGCCAGAAGATGACCGTTGAGCAGTTCCTCAGCTTTGTGATGTCCAAAGCCGGTGCGGTCAGCGGCGCCCAATAAACCTGAAATGCGATAAAAAAAATGTGGGAGCTGGCTTGTGTGGGAGCTGGCTTGCCTGCGATAGCATCGCCCCGGTCTGGCTGGACGACCGAGGTGCCTGCATCGCGGGCAAGCCCGGCTCCCACACAAACCCGGCTCCCACTTTTGTTTTGTGTGAGGGCAAAAAATCGCGGTCGTACAATTCTGAACAATTGTTCTGAATTGTGCTTCCCCCTACTTCCCTAAGGGATAGTTCCTACAGGAAAGCTAGGTCGGGTCCCGAGACGCCGACACCCTGAAGCGTTTCGCTCAGGACCATCTATCGTTAGAGCTTTCCGTGTGTAAGGAAGCTCACGACATGCTGCGAAACCACCCCTACAGTGCCTCAGGCCGGTTGCGTCTGCTTATCGGAGCCGCACTGTGCAGCCAATTGCTGGTCCCAGGCCTTGCGTTTGCCGACCCCGCCTACGATGCCTTGATCATTCAGGCCCGCAACGGTCACTTCACGCCGGCGCTGACCCAACTTCGCCAACTCTCCGCCGAACGCCAGACCCCAGGCCAGGTCAGCGACCACCTGGTGATCGCCGGCTGGGCCGGGCAAGATGCTGAAGTGCTCAAGGTTTACGAGACGCAAGGCAAGCATCGCAACCTCACCACCCAGGCACTCGCCACGGTGGCGCGCACTTATCGCAATCAAAAGCAGTGGGCTCAGGCCGAAGCGGTCTATCGCCAGGCGCTGCTGCGTGAACCCAATAACGTCGACCTGCAACTGGGCCAGGCCCTCACCCAGGCCGATGGCGGCAAAGCCAACGAAGCGGTACAACGCCTGCGCACGCTGGTGGCGGCGCAACCCAATGACCCCAATCGCCGCATGGCCCTGGGATATGCGCTGACACGTGCCGGCCTGAACTACGACGCGCTGTTCGAATTCGACCAAGCCTTTATCCGGGCGGGCGATAAACCCGAAGTGGCGCGTGAATACATCGTTGCCCTGCAAAAGGCGCGGCTGCCGGAGCCGGCACTGCGCCTCTCGGCCAAGCGCCCGGGGCTGGTGGACGCAGTCACCCAGCGCCGCCTCGAAGGTGACCTTGCCGCCGAGCGTGTGCGCTTGGCTGAGTTCGCCACACGCAGCGAGAAGGAACGCTACGTCATCGCAGACCGTGCCCTGCAGGACTACGACAAACTGATCAGTCGCTGGGCGCCGGACGCCACAGCCAAGGACGACGTCATCCGCTGGCGCATTGACCGCCTGGGCGCGCTCAAAGCGCGAGCACGGCATGCCGAGGTGATCCGCGATTACCAGACCCTCACTGGCGAAGGCGTGCAACTGCCTACCTACGCGTTGCGTTGGGTTGCCGGCTCTTACCTGGAACAGCGCCAGCCGGAAAAGGCCGAGCCGTTGTACCGCCAGGTACTCACCGCCCCCGACACCGATGCCAGCTATCGGGTCGATGACAGCACGGCGCTGTTCTACGCCTTGTTGGAAAGCGACAAGGTCGAAGAGGCTCGCCAGGTCGCCAACAACCTGGCCAAGGAGCAAAACCCCCGCGTTGAGCTCAAGGGCTTGCCCATTGGTAACCCCAATGACAACTGGATGGACGCCCAACAATTATCCGCCCAGGCCGGTACCTATGGCGGTGACCTGCCCGGCAGCGAAGCCAGCCTGGAAGCCCTGGTGGCCAAGGCACCGGGCAATGTGGGCCTGCGCCTGGCCCAGGCCGACATGTACCGCGCCCGCGACTGGCCGCGTCGCGCCGAAGGCACGCTCAAGGAAACTGAAACCCAGGCTCCCCGCGATATCGGCCTGGAAGTCTCCCAGGCCTATACCGCCATGGACTTGCAAGAATGGCGGCAGATGGACGCGCTCACCGACGACGTGCTCGCCCGTAACCCGGACAACCGTCAGGTGCAGCGCCTGAGCCGCCTGCGCGATGTGCACGACATGGCCGAGTTGCGTGTCGAGGCCTACACCGGCAAGAGCTACGGTGGCGGCAATAACAACGACGCTGGTGCCGTCTCCGGCAGCCGAGACTGGGGCATTGAAAGCGTGATCTACACGCCTCCCATCGACGAAGACTGGCGCCTGTTCGCCGGTGCCGGCTATGCCACCGCCGACTTCCAGGAGGGCACTGGCCAACATCGCTGGCAGCGCGTGGGCGTGGAGCGTCGCACCCGTGACATGACCATCGAAGCCGAAGTGTCCAACCATTCCTATGGCGACGGTTCCAAGCAAGGCGCCAGCGTGTCGATTGCCCGCGACATCAACGACCACTGGCAATACGGCGGCAGCCTTGGCTATTTGCTCAGCACCACGCCGTTGCGGGCCCTGAATGACGGTGTCACAGCCAACGGCGGCAGCGGTTTTATCCGCTGGCGCGCCAACGAAAGCCGCGAGTGGAAACTGACCCTCAGCCCGTCCCATTTCAGCGACGGCAACGACCGCTTCGAAGCATTGCTCACCGGCCGCGAGGGCCTCTACAGCTCGCCCCATGTGCAAGTGGACCTGGGCCTGGAAGTGGGCGCCAGCCGCAACAGCAAGGAAGACACCGTGTACTTCAACCCGAAGTCGGACTTCACGGTGTTGCCCATGATCAACGTCAATCACGTGCTCTATCACCGCTACGAAACCCAGTGGAGTCAGCAGTTCCAAATCGGCGCGGGTACCTACAGCCAGCGTGACTACTCCACCGGCGGTATTGGCCTGATTGGCTACGGCCAACGCTATCGCTGGAATGACGTACTGGAAATGGGCGCCAACCTCAGCCTGATCAGCCGACCTTATGACGGTGATCGCGAACGCGATCTGCGCCTGCTCGTCGACCTCACTTACCGTTTCTAAAAGAGCCTGACCATGACCGTCCTCAGCCGTTGCTTGTTGGTCCTGGGTGTAATGCTGGCCGCCGCCTGCGCCCAACAACCCGCGCCCTACACTCCACCCGCCGAACGGCCGATAGCGCCCAACGAAGCGCCGTGGCCGAAGAACCACTTTTTGGGCATTGCCTATCACGACGTAGAAGATCGCGACCCCGATCAAGCCGTGGTGGCGGTGCGCACCGAGCGTTTGATCGAGCAGCTGGCGTGGCTGCGTGAAAACGGCTATCAGGCGGTCAGCGTCGACCAGATCCTGGCAGCCCGGCGCGGCGGCCCGGCATTGCCGCCCAAGGCGGTGATGCTCAGCTTCGATGACGGTTATTCCAGCTTCTACACCCGCGTGATGCCGATTCTGCGTGCCTACCACTGGCCTGCATTGCTGGCACCGGTGGGGTCTTGGATCGACACGCCGTTGAACAAACCGGTGGATTTTGCCGGTACGCCACGACCACGGGGAGAGTTCCTGACGTGGCAGCAGATTCGCGAGGTGTCGCAGTCTGGCCTGGTGGAAATCGCCGCCCACACCGACGCCAATCACAAAGGCATCCTGGCCAACCCCCAGGGCAACCTGGAACCGGCCGCCACCACGCGAAGCTTTGACCCCAAAACCAACGGCTACGAAAGCGAAGCGCAGTTCCAGGCGCGTATGCGGGCTGACGTCGCCGCGATTTCGAACAAAATCCGAACCGTCACCGGCAAGGCGCCCCGTGTATGGGTGTGGCCGTACGGGGCCGCCGATGGCACCTCGTTGGCGGTGGTCGGCGAGCACGGCTACGAGATGGCGCTGACCCTGGAAGACGGGCTCGACGACCTCGGCAACCTGATGAACAGCCCACGCTTTCTGGTGGCCTCAGACCCGGACGGCGAGCATTTTGCCAACAGCATGGTCGCCGTGCAGACCAAAGCGCCGATGCGCGTGCTGCACGTAGACCTGGACAACGTGTACGACCCCGACCCGGCCCAGCAGGCACGCAACCTCGACGTGCTGGTTCAGCGCGTGGTGGACATGGGTGCTGGCACCGTCTTCCTGCAAGCCTTTGCCGACCCCAAGGGCGACGGCCTGGTGCATTCGCTGTACTTCCCCAACCGCCACCTGCCGATGCGGGCCGACCTGTTCAACCGGGTTGCCTGGCAATTGCATACCCGTGCCCATGCCAGTGTGTACGCTTGGATGCCGGTGCTGAGTTTTGCCCTGGACCCCAAGCTGCCGCGTGTCACCCGCTGGGACCCGAAAACCGGCCAGGTCGGCCCCGACCCGGATCAATACAAACGCCTGTCGCCGTTTGATCCCAAGGTGCGGCAGGTCATCGGTGAGATCTACCAAGACCTGGCGCGTGTAGGGCCGATTGACGGCATCCTTTATCACGATGATGCGGTGTTCAACGACTTCGAAGACGCCAGCCCCGCAGCGCTCAAGGCCTATGCGGCCCAAGGCCTGCCGGACACCATCGCCGCCCTGCGTGCCGACCCGGCCGTGATGCAGCGCTGGACCCGTTTCAAAAGCCGCTACCTGATCGACTTCACCCATGAGCTCACCGCCAAGGTCCGCGCTATCCGTGGGCCGCAGGTACTCACCGCGCGCAATATCTTCGCCGAGCCGATGCTCAACCCTGGCAGCGAAACCTGGTTCGCGCAGAACCTTGATGACTTCCTCCAGGCCTACGACTGGACCGCGCCGATGGCCATGCCGTTGATGGAAGGCCAGGAAGTGAAGACCTCCAACGCCTGGCTGGAAAAACTCATCGCCACGGTCAAGGCGCGCCCCGGCGCCATGGAAAAAACCATCTTCGAATTGCAAGCCAAAGACTGGCGCACCCAGGCCGCACCGGATATCAGCGCTGAGCGATTGGCAGAGTGGATGGGTGTACTCAAACGCCAGGGCGTCACCAGTTTCGGCTACTACCCGGACAACTTCCTGGAAAACTCCCCGGACTTGAAAACTATTCGTCCGGCCCTCTCCAACCAATGGAACCCTTGATCATGGTTGACAGAATCCTGGCTCTATTCGTGTTGGCACTGGTACTGGGCTTGCCCCTGGGCCTGATCTTCCTGGTGACCGGGCAGTTCCTGATGGACTTCGTGTTCTTCTACCCGCTGTTCATGTCGGCACTATGGATAGCCGGTGGCCTTTACTTCTGGCTGCATTGGGAACGCCACTGGCCGTGGAAAGAAGACACGCCGGCGCCGACCCTGGCCGGCGAGCCGCTGATCTCGATCATCATCCCTTGCTACAACGAGGGCGATAACGTCGCTGACACCATTGGCGCGGCCCTCGGCCAGTTGTACCCGAACATCGAAGTGATCGCGGTCAACGACGGCTCCAGCGACAACACCGCCGCAGTTCTCGATGCCCTGGCGTTGCAACACCCGCGCTTGCGCGTGCTGCACCTGGCGCAGAACCAGGGCAAAGCCGTGGCCCTGCGCATGGGCGCCGTGGCCGCCCGCAGCGAATACCTGGTGTGCATCGACGGCGATGCCTTGCTCGACAAAAACGCGGCCGCCTACATGGTCGCGCCGATGCTCGACAACCCGCGCCTGGGGGCCGTCACCGGCAACCCGCGCATTCGTACCCGCTCGACCCTGATCGGCCGGGTGCAGGTGGGCGAGTTCTCCTCGATCATCGGTTTGATCAAGCGTACCCAGCGGGTATTCGGTCGGATCTTCACGGTCTCCGGTGTGGTGGTGGCGTTTCGCAAGAAGGCCCTGGACCGCATCGACTACTGGAGCACCGACATGATCACCGAGGACATCGATGTCAGTTGGAAGCTGCAACTCGATCACTGGGCGATCTTCTACGAGCCGCGCGCGCTGTGCTGGATCCTCATGCCCGAAACCGTCGGCGGCCTGTGGAAACAACGCCTGCGTTGGGCCCAGGGCGGCGCTGAAGTGCTGTTCAAGAACATCCGTGGCATCTGGCAATGGCGCCACCGCTACCTGTGGCCGCTGCTGTTCGAGTACTGCCTGTCTACCGGTTGGGCCTTCACCTTCCTGCTGTCGGTGATCTTCTGGGCCGTGGGTAAATTCGTCACGCTGCCGGCGGCGATCACCGTGAGCTCGTTGGTGCCGCCCGCGTTCACCGGCCTGGTGCTGGCGATGGTGTGCCTGCTGCAGTTTGCGGTGAGCATCCTGATCGACCGGCGCTACGAAAAAGACCTGTGGAAAACCCTGTTCTGGACCGTGTGGTACCCGATGGTGTTCTGGCTGGTGAGCCTGCTCACCACCCTGGTCAGCTTTCCCAAGGTGTTGTTCAACCAGCATCAGAAACGCGCACGCTGGGTCAGCCCGGACCGCGGTATCAAACCTGCACAAGAGGAGGCGTGATCATGAAACTGGTCAGAACTCGCCAAAACACACTGATGTGGATCGTCGATGTGCTGCTGACCCTGCTGGCCTGGGGTGGGTTGATCTGGCTGCTGGCGCGAGGCATCAGCGCCATGCTTGAAACCCACGGCGGCCCACGTATCGAGGCGCCTATCTTTGCTGCGCTCAACACCTTGCAGGTTTACCTGTGGATCGCGCTGTTCAATGCGGTGATCCTGATCAGCTGGGCACGTTATCAGCAGCATCGCGGGCGCAAATTCGCCCAGCGCCGCGCCGAGGCCAATGCGCTGAGCGACCAGCACCTGAGTGAAAGTTTCAACTTGGGCGACGGCGACCTCGAACAACTGCGCCGCCCCGGCGTGCTGGTGATTCACAACGATGAAGAGGGCGGCGTCGAAGAAGTGAAGTCCCACGTCTCCCGCGACGTCGAACGCCCCGGCCTGACCCTGGTACCCGACAAAGACAAGGGCATTGGCTAGACCTAAGCGAACGCAATGCCCAAAGCAATGAAGACCCAATGTGGGAGCTGGCTTGCCTGCGAAAGCGATAGTGCAGTAACAGTTGCAGTGACTGACACACCGCCTTCGCGAGCAAGCCCGCTCCTACAGGTAGTATTTCCACCCATGGCTTGCAGTGGTTCACTCCTCTTGTTGGAATTCCGATAAATGGGATCCAATTCACAAAACCCCCGCGAACTTTTCCCCCTTCTCCGGTACTAACCTAACTCGACGAACACCTGATGGCTAAGTAATGGCAATCGGAAAGTCATTCGTCGAATCACCATCAAAACAGTTGCCGCTTGTCGGAATAATCACCGTAAGTGCCCGACTTAAACTCTTTTGATGAAAAATTATCATTAATAATCAACAGGTTAGAAAACTAATCAGTCGAACGGCCCCACGTCGCCCGTTTCTAGGCGGGCTGGAAGTTCGATGTTAGTTTCGCGGCCCTTGATTTTCGATGGATCGAACATGTCTTCGTTATTGCCACGGACCCGGTTACTGCTCTGCACCCTCCTGCTCACCTGCATGGGCCTGAACAGTGCATCCGCCGCCCCCACGCCTGGCGATCAAGACTTGATCCGCGACCGGCAGAACCGCTTGCTTGAAGAGCAACAGCGGCGCCTCCAGGAGCTGCAGGACCTGCCCGGCAAAGCGGACAAGCCCCAAGCCCCGGCAACCCCGGCCGACACCCGTTGCTTCCCGATCAAAACCATCGAACTCAAAGGCGCCGACAGCCTGCCGGCGCCCGACCGCGAGCGCCTGCTCAAGCCCTACATCGGCCAGTGCCTGGGCGTGTCCCAGCTGAACGACCTGCTCAAAACCATCACCGACTACTACCTCGGCAAAGGCCGCGTCACCAGCCGTGCCTACCTGCCGCAGCAAGACCTCTCCACCGGCCATCTGCAAGTGCTGGTGGTGGAAGGCAAACTCGAAGCGTTGCGCAGCGCCGAAGGCAGCACGGTGACCGACCGCGAACTGGCCATGGCCTTTCCCGGCAAAGTCGGCGAAGCACTTAACCTGCGTGAAATCGAGCAACTGGTGGACCAGCTCAACCGCCTGCCGTCCAAACAGGCGCAGATGGAACTCACCCCCGGCAAGCAAATCGGCGGCAGCGACGTGGTGGTCAAGAACACCGCGCAAAAGCCCTGGCGCGCCAGCCTGTCGCGCAACAACGATGGGCAGAAAAGCACCGGCGAACAGCAATGGGGCGCTGGCCTTGAGTGGGACAGCCCACTGGGCCTGGGTGACCAACTGATGCTGCGCGGCGGCCACGACGCCATCAGCGACCACCAGAAAACCTCGAAAAACACCATGCTCTACTACAACCTGCCCTGGGGCTGGTGGAACTTCAGCTACACCTACAGCGAGAGCGACTACCGCACCTACGGCGTGACCGACGGCTTCAAATTCAAGCAGGACGGCGACAACCAGAACCACCAACTGCGCGCCGAGCGGGTGATCCATCGCGACGACGTGAGCAAGACCTCGGTCAACGTCGGCCTGGCGCGCCTGCGTACCAACAACTACATCCTCGACACACGCACCGAGGCCAGCAGCAACCGCCTCAGCGAACTGCAACTGGGCGTCAACCACGGTCGGCGCATCGGCAGTGCCTTCGTCAACCTGGACCTGGGCATGCAAAGCGGCATCGGCCTGCTCGACGCCCAGTCTCAAGACGAGCGTGACCCGCTCGGTCGGCGTCAGCCCAATTCGCGCTACCGCAAATACACCGCCACCGTCAGCTACCTGCAACCGTTCAGCCTGTGGGGCGAGTCGTTCAGCTTCAGCAGTTTGGCCACCGGCCAACGCAGCGAAGACATTCTGTTTTCGCCCCAGCGCATGAGCCTCGGCGGCTCGGCGTCGGTGCGCGGTTTCAAGGACCAGTTGCTGACCGGCGACAGCGGCGGCTACTGGCGCAACGAAGTGCGCTGGGCGCGCCCGGTGACCCTCGACTGGATGCGCCCGGCCTTCGCCGAGTACGGCGCCAGTGTCGGCTACGACCAGGGCGTGATCCGCAACGACCGCTACAACGACAACGTTCATGGCCGGGTGTCCAGCAACTCCCTGGAGCTGTTCGCCCGTGGCAAACACGTCAGCACCAGCGTGACCTTTGCTCATTCGTTAGAAAGACCCGGTGTGGTTACCGAGCGCGAAGCGCCGATCTACTTCCGCATGGATTTTTTCCTGTAATTCAACGCCCCGCTGCATGAGAGCCTGACAATGGATGTTCGCCAATTCGCCTTCCTGGCCCGCCAACCTTCTGCCGCCCTGAAGCGCCGGGACGCGTTCTTCGGCCTGCCCAAGCGCGGGCTGGCGTTGATCCTTGCCAACGCACTGTTCTGGCAGCCGCTGCTGGCCCAGGCCGAGGGCATTGTGGTCAGTGCGCCGGGCACCACCGTGGGCGCGGCGGGCAATGGCGTGCCGGTGGTAAACATCGCTACCCCCAATGGCGCGGGCTTGTCCCATAACCAGTTCAAGGACTACAACGTCGGCCCCAACGGCGTGATTCTCAACAACGGCAACACCGCCATGGTCAACACCCAACTGGGCGGGATCATTGTCGGCAACCCCAACCTCAAGGGCGGCGCGGCGAACGTCATCCTCAACGAAGTCAACGGCGGCAGCCCCAGCCAGTTGCGCGGCTACACCGAAGTGGCGGGGCAGTCGGCCAAGGTCATTGTCGCCAACCCGTACGGCGTGACGTGCAGCGGTTGCGGCTTTATCAACACCCCCAACGTCACCCTCACCACCGGCAAACCGGTGCTCGACGCCAGCGGCCAATTGCAGCGCTATGAAGTGGATGGCGGCGCCGTGACCATCGACGGCGAAGGCTTGAACGCCAGCAACGTCGAACGTTTCGACATCATCACCCGCTCGGCCAAGATCAACGCACAAATCAACGCCCGCGAACTCAACGTGATCGCCGGGCGCAACGACGTCGATGCGCAAAGCCTGAAAACCACCGCCCGCGCCGATGACGGCAGCGCCAAGCCGGAGCTGGCGATCGACTCGTCGGCCCTGGGCGGCATGTATGCCGGCGCGATCAAACTGGTGGGCACCGAGGCAGGTGTGGGCGTGAAGCTCGACGGCACCCTGGCCGCCAGTGGCGGCGATATTCAGCTCGACGCCAACGGGCGCCTGAGCATGGCGCAGGCGGCGGCCACCGGTAACGTCAAGGTCACCGCGCAAAACGTCGACCTCACCGACAAGGTCTACGCCAACGGCAACGTGCAGGTCACCAGCGCCCAGGCCCTGGTCAACCGCAAAAGCATCGCCGCCGGCCAGCGCATCGACATCAACGCGGCCAGCGTGAACAACCCCGGCATCATCGAAGCCGGCGTCGCCGCCGATAACAGCCGCAACACCACCGGCGATCTGGTGGTAAACGCGCAAACCGTCACCACCAGCGGCAACCTGTTGGCCAGCCGCGCACTGGCGATTACCGCCGCGCAAGCGCTGACCAACCAGGGCGCGATCATCCAGGCCAAGACCGTCGAGGTCAGCAGCGCCAAACTCACCAACCAGGGCGCCAGCGCACGTCTGTTTGGCGAACAAACCCTGGCGATCAACTCGCCGGCCATCGTCAACCTCGGCGGCCTGATCCGCTTCGGCGAAGGCCAGGCCGCCACGCTCAACAGCGCCTCCCTGGACAACCGCCAGGGCCGTATCGAAATGGCCGGCGGCAGCCTGGTGCTCACCAGCGCCGACCTGAACAACAGCGGTGGGCAAGTCATCGCCAACGACCTGACCGTCAACGCCGGCAGCCTGAACAACCAGAACGGCGTGCTGGTGGCCAAGACCGCGACCGTCACTGCCAGCAACCTCGACAACAGCCTCAAGGGCCTGATCCAGGCCGACGGCGGCGCGCTCAACCTCGCCGTGTCCAACACCTTTAACAACAACCAGGGTTTCGCCCAGGCCAGCACCGATCTGAACGTTACGGCCGGCACCCTCAGCAGCAACGCAGGCGGCGTACTGAGCGCCGACACCGGCAAGCTCACCCTCACCGCCGCGCAACAGCTCAACAACGCCCAGGGCCGCTTGCAGGCCGGGCAGGGCGATATCGAACTGCACGCCGCCAACCTGGATAACCAGGGCGGCACCATCGTCGGCAAGCAACTGCTGCTCGACGTGGCCGGCGGCGATATCGACAACCGCGCCGGGCGCGTGTTGGGTGACCACCTCGACGTGCGCGCCTCGGGCCTCGACAACCGCAACGCCGGCCTGCTGGCCGGTGGCGCCCAGGGCGTAAGCCTGCTGCTCAAAGGCCCGGGCCAGTTGCTCAACGCCCAGGGCCGCATCCAGAGCGAGGGCCTGCTGCAACTGCAAGGCGAGCGCTTCGACAACAGCGCCGGCATCCTGCTGGGCCAGACCGTCGACGTCACCGCGCAGACCTTCACCAACAGCAACAAAGGCGCGCTGGTCAGCGATGGCGGTGATGTGGTGCTCAAGGTCAGCGACCTGCTCACCAACGTCGGCGGCCAGATCGACGCAGGCGAACGCAGCGTGCTGGTCAAGCAGCTCACCACCCTCAACAACGACGGCGGCACCCTGCGCGGCAAGCGCCTGGACATCGCCGCCCAGCACCTGAACAACGACAACGGCCAACTGCTGGCCGGCGCCGAAGGCCTGAGCTACAGCGGCCAGGATGTAAGCAACCGCAAAGGCCTGATCCTCAGCGGCGGCGCCCTCACCGAACTGAACACCACCCGCCTGGATAACCAGGGCGGCACCGTGCAGGGCGACAGCCTGAGCGTCACCGCCAACAGCGTCGACAACGCCAGCGGCGGCCTGATGGCCAGCCTGGTCGGTAACCTGCAACTGACCGTAGAAGCCCTGGCCAACCGTGGCGGCAAACTGTTCGGCAAAGAACAAGTGACCGTCAGCGGCGCCACCCTCGACAACAGCGCGGGCGGCCAGGTCAGCGGCAATCAGATCAACCTGACCTCACGCGACACCCTCACCAACCAGGGCGGCCTGATCGAAGCCAACCAGGGCCTCGCCCTCACCGGCGGCAACCTGGACAACAGCGCCAACGGCCAACTGCGTGCCCTGGGCGGCGCCAGCAGCAAACTCAACCTCAGCGGTGCGTTGAACAACCAGAACGGCACCCTCGAATTCGGCAGCCAGGCCTTCAGCCTTGACGCCGCCAGCCTCAACAACCAGAACGGCATGCTGCAACACGCCGGCACCGGCCTGTTCCACCTCAACACCGCCAGCCTCGCAGGCAGCCAGGGCAATATCCAGGGCATGGGCAGCGCCGACTGGGCATTCGGCAAGGTCGACGGCCTGGGCCGCGTGCAACTTAACGACGTGCTCACCTACAAGAGCGACCAAGGGCTGGCCCTCAAGGCCGGCGACCGCATGGCCAGCGCCAAGGGCTTGATCCTCAACGTGGCCAGCCTGGACAACGGCGGCGAACTGCTCAGCGACGGCGACATCAGCATCACCACCGGCGATATCACCAACAGCGGCCGCGTCTCGGCCCTGCAAACACTCACCCTCGTCGCCAACAACCTCAACCAGAACGGCGGCCGCCTGGCAGCCACCCATGCGCGCCTGACCCTGGGCGGCACCCTGGACAACCTCGGCTTCCTCACCGCCCGCCAGCAACTGGACATCGCCGCCGCGCAAATCAACAACCGTGGCACCCTCGGTGCCCAGGGTGCAGTGAACCTCACCGCAGTCAACGGCATCACCAATGCCGCCGACACGCTGCTGTTCAGCGGCGGCGACATGACCTTGCGCAGCAATGGCTTCAGCAACAGCTATGGCGATGTCTACAGCAAAGGCAACCTGAGCTTCGCCGCCCGCGATGGCGGGCGTGCCGTGCTGTTCAGCAACCGCTCCGGCACTGTGGAAAGCGAAGGCTCGATCGCCATCAATGCGGGCTTTATCGAAAACGCCAAAGATGAATTCGAACTCGGGCAAACGCTGACCACCGGCAGCTTGAGTTGGATCTGTGGCCAGCACTGCGGCGAGAGCGACAACTGGGAACGCGGCGAGATCACCATCTACGAAACGTACCTCGAGGCGGCGACCAAGGACTCGGTAGCGGCGCGCCTGGTGGCGGGCAAAAACATGCTGCTGCAAGGCGACAACGTGCAGAACCGCTACAGCCTGATGGCCGCCAATGGCGACCTGAGCATCACTGCCGGTGACCTGCTCAACCAGGGCGCCGCCACGCGCACGGGCCAGCGCAAGCTTGTCATCGGCACGCCAGGTCACGTCTCCGACGATTTGTTTGAACGCATGCAATACGTCGACGTGCCCGCGTTCAATGCGGCCACGGCGGCCGGGAATTTTGATAAGGCGCGCTTCGAAGAACTCAAAAGCCGCTCACCCAACAGCCTGCCGTTCGCCTACGCAAGTGACGTGACCACCTGGACCAACAACAGCGGCCCCGGCTACGACGCCACCCTGCAAGCGGGCGGCACGGTCAACCTCAACGTCGCCCGCACCCTGCAAAACGGCACGCTGCACAACAACACCCTGGCCCAGTTGACCGGCACCCTCGGCGACGACCAGACCGGCATCCCCGTCGGCGGCATCAACATCAACCTGAGCAAACACGCCAACGACCCGAGCGCCCAGGCGCCCGGCAGCGTATTGCCCGTGGTAGGCGTGGCCCCTGGTGGCGGCTTCGTGCCCGTGGACTACACCGGCACCGCGTTTGCCCCGGTCGACCCCACCACCTCGCCCACCTTCCAACTTCCCAAGGGCGAGTACGGCCTGTTCGTCAAAAACGCCGACCCCGCCAGCCACTACCTGATCGAAACCAACCCCGAGTTCACTTCCGTATCGGGCTTCCTCAGCTCCGACTACCTGCTCGGCAAGCTCGGCTTCAACGCCGACAACGCCTGGCGCCGCCTCGGTGACGGCCAGTACGAAACCCGCTTGATCCGCGACGCCGTCCTCGCGCAAACCGGCCAGCGCTTCCTCGCCGGCGGCCTGTACAGCGACGCCGAGCAGTTCCGCTACCTGATGGACAACGGCCTCGCCAGCAAAGACGCCCTGCGCCTGAGCCTGGGCGTGGCCCTCACCGACCAGCAAGTCGGCGCCCTGACCCACGACATCGTGTGGATGGAAAACCGCGTCATCGACGGCCAGACCGTGCTCGTACCGGTGCTGTACCTGGCCCAGGCCGACTCGCGCAACGTGCGCGGCAACAGCCTGATCCAGGGCCGCGACCTCAACCTGGTCACCGGCGGCGACCTGATCAACGTCGGCACCCTGCGCGCCAGCAACAACCTCTCCGCCATCAGCAGCGGCAGCATCTACACCGGCGGTCTGGTCGAAGCCGGCAACAACCTCAACCTGCTGGCCCAGGACAGCATCCGCAACGCCATGGCCGGCGAAATCCGCGGCAAGCAAGTCAGCCTCACGGCGCTCAAAGGCGACATCACCAACGAAACCACCGCCATCCAGGTACGTGACGGCGCCGGCATGCGCACCCTCACCGACACCAGCGCCGGCACCATCGTCGCCCGCGAAAACCTCGCCATCGACGCCGGGCGCGACCTCACCAACCGAGGCGCACTCGTAGCGGGCAACGACGCCAACCTCACCGCCGGCCGCGACCTCAACCTCATCGCCGCCAGCGACACCCGCGTCAAACACGAGACCCGCGACGGCGGCGAAAAATCGAGCATCACCACTGACGTCAAAAACCTCGCCGCCAGCGTCACGGCGGGCGGCAACCTCAACATGCAGGCCGGGCAAGACGTCAACATCATTGGCAGCACCGCCACCGCCGGCAAAGACCTCAACATCGCCGCCGGCCGCGACCTCAACGTCGCCTCGGTCAGCGACATGCACAACGTCGAGGGCAAGGAAAAGGACGGCAAAAAACGCATCAAGACTTCGGACGACCAGACTACTCAAGTGGCAAGCGTGCTGACTGCGGGTGGGGATTTCGTCAGCCAGGCGGGGCGTGATACCACGATTGTGGCGAGCAGGATCAGTGCGGGGAATGAGGCTTATCTGTATAGCGGGGATAAGTTGAACCTGCTGGCGGCGCAGAACAGCACCTACAGCCTTTACGACATGAAGGAGAAGGGGGGCTGGGGCGCGAAGAAGACCAAGCGTGATGAGGTGACCCACGTCACGAATGTGGGGACTGAGATCAAGACTGGTGGTGATCTGTCGCTGGTCAGTGGCGGTGATCAGTTGTATCAGCGGGCCAAGCTTGAGAGCGGTAAGGACCTGGCCATCACCAGTGGCGGCGCGGTGACCTTCGAGGCGGTCAAAGACCTGCACCAGGAGAGCCACGAGAAGAGCAAGAGTGACCTGGCGTGGACCAGCGCGAAGGGCAAGGGGAATACCGACGAGACGTTGCGCCAAAGTGAGTTGAAGGCACAGGGTGAGTTGGCGATCAAGGCGGTTAACGGGCTGAAGATCGACATTAAACAGATTGATCAGAACACGGTTAGCCAGACGATTGATGTGATGGTCAAAGCAGACCCACAGTTGGCTTGGTTGAAAGAAGCCGAGAAGCGTGGGGATGTGGATTGGCGGCAAGTGCAGGAACTGCATGATTCGTTCAAGTACAGCCATTCCAGCTTAGGCCAAGGAGCCATGCTGGCGATCATCATCGTAGTGACAGTTTTGACGGCTGGGGCCGCAAGTAGCGTCGCGGGCGCTGCTGCGGGTGCCAGTGCCGGGTCTGGTACGGCAATGGCTGCGGCAGGCAGTTCGGCTATGGTCTCAGCTGGTACGGCGGTTGGGACCGCAGCAGCCGGTTGGGGCAACGTTATGGCAACTGCTGCGTTAACTTCAGTTGCCAGTGGAAGCACCGTCAGCTTCATCAATAACGGCGGAAACATCGGTGCAACTTTTCAAGACATTACGTCAAGCAAAGCCTTGAAGGGGTATGCAACTGGGGCGTTAGCTGCAGGTTTTACCGCTGGCGTGCTTGATCCTGCGTTTGGTGTAACTGGCGACAACGTCAATCACATTACAAAAGGGTTTGACCTCAGTTCCGCGTCTGACATCGGTAGGTTTGCCGTCTATTCGGGGGCGCAAGGAGTTGCCCAAGCAAGTTTAAACACTGCTATTCAAGGCGGTAGTTTTGGAGACAATCTCGGTAGTTCCCTACGGTCGCAGTTGCAGAGCACGTTGCAAGCGGTCGCCTTTAACGCTGTAGGCGATTACTCGAAAGGCCAAAAATGGTCAGAATCAGGGCCTCAAAAAATCGCTCTGCATGCTTTGGTTGGCGGGCTTTTGAGTGAAGCTGGCGGCGGCAGTTTTGCTACGGGCGCTCTCGCTGCTGGAGCTAACGAAGCACTGGTAACCTCACTGGCGAAAGTGGTAGATGGCGATCCAGCGTTGTTGCTAGCCGCTTCGCAATTGGTCGGAATTGCGGCCGCTGGTGCGACTGACGGTGACGTGCAGAAAGGTGCTGAAATCGCGAAAAATGCCACGGCCTATAACTACCTAAATCACCATGAAGTTGATGATTTAGTTAAGGATTTGAAAGGGTGCCGTGGGGCAGCCAGCCCTTCATCCTGCCGTAGCGATGTGGCTACTAAGTACGCAGGAATCAGCGATAAGAAAACTGGCATTACGCTGCTGAAGTGTGATGATCCTACGAGTTGTAATGCGCAGCGCCTAGACGTGGAGGCGGGTAATGCAGCGCTGGATAAATATGATCAGAGCGGCGGGCTCAACAAAGCAGAACAGTCTATCGTTCGGGGCTTCCAAGATAAGAATCAGGACGACACGCGCCTCGCGGTGCAGCAAACTATGAAGGGTGATCATGCCGAAATGGTTGGCATGATGTTCGGCGGTGGGTTAGGAGGGGCAGGTAAGGTTGCTGGGCGAGTCGTTGAAGGAGCAGAGTTAGGAGCAGCCAAAGGCGCTGCGTCTAAGAATGCAAACGCAACAAGCATGTTTACGGATTCCGAAACCGCTGCACTGGCCGAGAGGAATGTTATAGAAGGGGCGGCTAAGGGCGCGGCTCCGAAAGTAGCCGCAGAGGGAAAGGTAGGTGGACAAACCTTCCAAGACGTCAATCAGACCTCTCGTCCGCTCAACGAGGCAGACCCGAAAATACCTTCGTTGATCACGGATAGGATTGCAGATAAAGCTGCTACGAATCCTGGCAAGCTTTATCCAAACGGAAATATGAAAGATGCCCACGCAGAAATAGGTGTGATTCAGCAAGCATATAGCTCTGGTAAAACTGCGGGGGCGGACATGTCCATGACGGTCGCAGGAAAAGATGTATGCGGTTTCTGCAAAGGTGACATTGCTGCTGCCGCAGAAAAAGCTGAGTTGAAATCGCTCACCGTGAAAGCTATAGATGATAAAACGGGACTTCCGAAAAACTATTACTGGGAGTCAGGCATGAAGTCCATTAAGGAGAAAAATAGATGATAATTGGAGGGTATACACTTAATCCTGAACACGGTAGATTGCAAATCCCTCTTGTTCGCCAACCGTCCCTGGAAGATGTGAAGTCCATTATAAGCAAGTATAGAAAATTTGACGGTGTCGCTTCGTTGTCTATTTCACCGACGCCTGAATATGGACCGTATGAAATCAATCTTTACGCTGATTCTGGAAATTATCTTTTGATGCTAAATCAATACCTTGAAGATGGTGAGCACGTCGTGCGTACTCTTAATAATACGTCGATGGGGACAAGTTCAGTTGAGATTTTGGGCGACTATTACCCGGCGAGTTTCATAACTAGAGATATAGGTGTCGTTACTTCTTGTTTTCAAGAGTTTTTGAATTTTGGTGATGTGAGTTCGTTCGTCTTGAGTGCATAGAAATAATAAAAATGTAATAAAAGAGTAAAAGGGGACAGTAAAAGGGGACAGATTTATTTTAATTCGAGATGGCGGTAAAGCCCTATTAAATAAATCTGTCCCCTTTTGTTCGTGCCGCCTGCTCTGCTTGTAAATTATGGAGCACTGTACGATAAGTACCGCCCAGCAATTGAGCCGGAGAAAAAGCGTGAAAATTAATAAATGGCTTTTAGTAGTATTATTGTCGGCCTTGGCTGGCTGCGCACCTTCCCATTCCAATTGGGAAAATGGAATGAATCTATGGGTAGGTACTCATTTCGATTCCCACCTTTACAAAGACTGCACTCGAGGATGTGGCGACTCATATTGGTCGCCTGTAAATAAAAATAAGACCTTTGATAAGGTTGTTGATGAAAACGGAGGCAGGCGGTATTACATAACTTGGATTAGGGATTGCCGATATTCGGTTTTTGTCGCTGCGGATCGGCTAATAAAGTCATGGAGATACGAAACTTCTAACGTAAAAGGATGTTATGTCGTTTAACTGCTGTTTTAAGGGTAAAGAAAAGAGAGAAAAGGGGGCGGATTTATTTAAATTAGAGTTTAAAGGTGCATTAAATAAATCAGTCCCCTTTTGTTGAGAAGAACGAATTAGTATGGTTTCCAATTTCGGTGAGCTGCAGAAAACCGTGAGTTTGATAGGCGCTAAGTTGGGAGCGCCTAAGTCTATGCTGTTGGTTAGAGAGAGCTCCCCCGAAGATGGTACTCCTCACGTGGAGTTTAAAAGTGAGGGTTTTGAATATGTCTCCTCAGAAAGAGGTTATGAGAAAGGGGACAGATTTATTTAAATTAGAGTTGAAAAGCATATTAAATAAATCTGTCCCCTTTTGTTATGTTCAGGGTTCGCCACTTACTGTGCCACTGCCTGATACACGGCATTTGGATGCGCATATGCCAGGAGGGTTTAGATATAATCCAGGCGGTCCAGGGTCGGCTCTCCCGGCATACCCTCCAAAAAAAGGAGCTGAATAATGCATTCCGTACCGCTAGAACATGAGAAGCAAAAGTTGATTTTCTACGTGGCTCAAGACTTAGATCAGTCTATTAGATCTAATGTGCAGCAGCTCGTGAATGAGCTCGCTGCGTCAAGAATATGGAGCATTGCCCCGCCAACCTTTATTGACGCGATAGACGAAGGGGGCGCGGAAGTGGTGGGTGGAATGTTGGATATTTATTCAGCACTGCAACCGAATATACTGTCTGTTGATATGGATTCAAAAAATCTAGATGAAGTGGAAGAAATAGTCTGTGCCGTAAAAAAGTTATCGGAAAAGGAAGATATTTCCTTTGAGTTTCAGTTGGATACAACTTTTGTCGGCGCCATTGATGATGGTGTTGTTGATCGAGTCTTGTTGGAGGGACTGCTCGTGCCGTGGCGAAATCATATAAATGGAAAAAGTTGAGTCGGTGCCAGAGCGGAGATGAATAAAAAAGTGAGAAAAGGGAAAGGCTTATTTAGAATTAGAGTTGAAAAACGTATTAAATAAATATGTCCCATTTTTCACATTTTCACGGAGAGAAAACGTGAAAAAAATTAGCGTAATAATGGTAGTTGTATTTCTGATTGTGGGTTGCGCGCCGTCACGGTCTGCGTGGGTATCCAGTAAAGATGGATGGGTAGGTACCACCTTTTAATCTCACGAGAAAAGGGGACAGATTTATTTAATATTAGAGTTTAAAGGCGCATTAAATAAATCTGTCCCCTTTTGCAGTGATCCTCATGGTAAGCAGTACTTTAGCCCCGCGACTACTTTTGAAAAGAATTTTTCAGGTTATGTTGTTGTTCCAAAGGATGCTCTGAAATGAAATTAAGCATTAAGTTTCCCGAGAATTTGTTAACCCACAGCCTGCTCGAGCAAAGGCTGATTCCTTGCATTTGCAAAATTGCAACGGAGTTTGAAATTGAATTTTTGGACCCTTTGCCAGAAGCTGCAGGAACCGTTCTGGAGTGGGATCGTGCAGAACTTGAAAAAAGAGCGATAGGTGGGGTAGGTGGGCAATACTCTCACTATGCACACGGTCGGGTGTCGTTAAAAAAAGTTGATATTGATATCTACCAAATATTGGATCTTGAAATGTTTTATAGGCTTTTTGGATGGTGCAGCATCTTGGAAGATGGTAACTATGCGCCGCCGGGGCAGTTATGGGATGATGAATAAGTTGAAGAAAAGGGGACTGAAGAAAAGGGACAAGAAAAGAGGGCAGATTTATCTAGACTAGAGTTTAAAGGCTGTCTAGTCCTGAAGCAGGTGTAAACCTATTTCAGGACTAGACAGTCCCCTTTTTTCGTTGATTCGTGACAAAAATATTGGAAGGGATTAAGTCAGAAGCAGTAATCGTGGGTAGTGAAGTTAATAAATGGCTTACGAGGGACTGAAATGAGATATTACTTAATGCGACAAGATGTAACTGTCTGCGATAGGTGGGTGCTCGGAGATGTACATCATGTAGATAACTGGCATTTCAGTGATCCTCCAGTTAATTTTATGGAGCCAGGCACATATACCCTCGATGTAAGGTTCGACGGTAAAGAAGTTGATTATTCCCTCGCTGGATACGCCAGTATTCCTGTTTTAAGCGAGAGGGCAAAAAATTCGCTCGCCGGTTTGCCAGAGACAGACGAACTTTATCAGCATGTCGTTTTTGAGCCGGTGAAGATAAACAATAAAGTGGTTTGCCAGAGCTATTTTTTGATGATTATTGAAACGCAAATTGATTGCGTGGATGAAAAGCGCTCTCGCTATAAAAAGTTTGAGGTAGATGATCCTGTTAGGCCAGATATGGCCGGCAACTATCGTGCTTTCTACAATTTAGTGGTTGACCCGGGCAGGGTCGGATCAAGTCATATATTTAGACTTAAAAAATATTTGGGTGCGGTCATAGTAAGTGAAGAAGTGAAACGGCGATTTATGGCGGCTGGTGTTGTCGGCGTACTGTTTGATTCTGTTAATGGCGATCAAGAAACCGTTGCCTAGTTAGTCAGGTAGTTGTGAGGGCGGCGAATTTACTTAATTCGTGGTGGTAGTACAAAGGCTATTGAGTAAATCTGTCCCCTTTTGTTGAATTAAGGTGGTGGGCTAATGGCTGGGTTTAGAGAAAGTATATATTTGTCTTATTCGCAATTTTGCGTGTTTTTAAGCTCGCTTGATCAGCCGTATAATGATTGGAGTGATCGTAGTTATGCGCAAGGATTTGCGTGGAGGTTAGGAAGTGCCTCTTTTAGAGCTTTGATCGACGAAGGGGATCATATAATTAGCGTTTTCATTAACGAGCAAGTGCCCGCTATTAGCGCAGACGTGGTTCGGGCTCTTAAAGTTCCCTTCACGGTGAAAGATAGAAATGTTGAGCTTGGTAGTATTTCGAGTACGGTTCCTCTAGAACTGCCTGAAGGAGATTATTCTCTTCAGGTCGAATTTATAAGACCCTCCTCAAGTGGAGCGTATGAAATAAATGTCCATTTGAATTTAGGGGGCTGCGATTTTGAGGTGTTGAGAGCAGACGCCGAAATTGACGAGCAAGGTGAGTTTGATATCGATGCGGTTCCAGCAGGATAAAAATTCGGAGAAATGGGTAGAAAAGGGACAGATTTATTTAAATTAGAATTGAGAGCCTATTAAGTAATTCTGTCCCCTTTTGTTGTATTTAATTACATAGGGGGCGATTTGTGTCGGACAAACAAGTATATGAGCTAACGATTGATGATCTTGATAGCTATAGCGTTTGGTTTTTTCCGATGGACGAAACAGTGGAGGATGAGTCAACTGTACGCCCCCTCGCCGAACAGGAAACGTGCTCAGATTTTCAGATTATCGTTCTAACTGATTTTCTTGGTGAAAGTGGCGCTGTGTATCGCGGTTATTTATATTGGGACTCCAATGCCGCAATTGAATACGTAAAGCCTGTTATATTGTCTGATAAGGGAGACGCAGTAAGTTTTTGGAGCGGTATAGTCACTCCAACGTGGGAAAGTTCGGAGTTTGCCTGTTCGATTAGAACCGAGCTGCCTATTTCTTATGCCTCAGAATCGGTTTTCGGTCTTCCTTCCATTTGCGGAAAGCTGGAGGGACTTTATTATCTTTCGGATGATCAGGTTTGCTGCGTGAAATGACGAAAAAAGTGGACTGGTTTATTAAGTTGAATTGCTCACGCATAAAGGGGGCGACACTAAGGCCGCCCGATTTTCACTCAGGACGGATCGGCATTCAGCCTGCGACTGATGACATCCAGCAAGTCACACCCATCGCGCAGCGGAATGGCCAGCAAATGGGCGAAGTCTGAAAGCACGACGGCATCGCTGCTGAGTTGTTCGCGGAAGGCCAGGTTTTCCAGCAGTTGGGTGACGGCCCGAATGCGGTGCACGGCGGCGTCGTGAAGGACGTCGAGAGGTGCCTGGGTGTCGATGATCAGGGCTGGGACGGTGCAGTCGTGGCCGGTTAGGGGAATGTATCGATTCATCATTAAGCTCTCTGGATTATTGAGGGCTCGTTCTTCGGGTCGCCAAACCCGGTCGCTTTTTGAGCGACGGCCGGACTATAAGCCGCACCGCCAAGCCCGCGCAAGGCATCAAAATGCCGCTGCTTCGGAGCGTGCCCGCAGCGGCTAACATCTTGCTATCCATTGCCGACATACTGCCCACGAACAAACGCACTACGAATACGCAAATCCGAAGCCTCACCCCAAACATTAAAGGACCAATGTGAAAAACCTCCTCCTCATTCTCTTCACCACCCTCATCCTCGGCGGCTGCGTCAGCCACCCTCTCACCCCCGAAAACCGCGCGCAGATCAAGACCGTCAAAGTCCTGCCCGTGAAGTGGGAAAAGAACATGGTGTACTTCGGCCGCGAACAGGCCTGGGGCGCGGCCCTGGGGGCCGGGGTTGGTGCGGGTGTTGGCATGGCCAGCGGAGCGTCCAAGCTGGGTACTGCGGCGTTGAGTGGCGCCGGGTTTGCCGGCGGCATGAAGCTCGGGCAGTTGGCCGAGATGCCGACGCCGGTGGCTATTCTGACGGTGATGGAGGCGGAAAAACTCGATGTAGGCGTGTTGCTCAAGCAGGGCTTTGTCGATGAGTTGGGCAAGACTTCGACGCTCAAGGTGGTCGGCGACGATGAGCCCGCTGATGCGCAGATTCAGCTGACCGTGTCCGAGTGGGGCTTTCGCCTGACCCAGGGTTTCAGCAGCGTGATTTATCCGACCCTTAACGTGTTAGCTCAGATGGATCGCGGCGATGAGATGGTCTGGCGCACCTTTGAAGCGGTCACGCCGTTCAATGGTCAGAACGTTTATGGCTATACACCGTTAACCTACCGCACGGACCCTGAAGCTTTGCGCCGGGCGTTGACCGGGATTACGCAGATTTCTGCGCAGTATCTGGTGAAGGAGCTCAAGTAGGGCTGTGCGAAGGCTGGCGGCTGTTGATGGGCGGGCTTGGGCTAATGCCAGTCAGGGTTAAGCGCAGTTCCCCTGTGGGAGCGGGCTTGCCCGCGAAGGCGGTGTGTCAGTCGCTGCATCTGTTGCTGCACTATCGCTTTCGCAGGCAAGCCAGCTCCCACATTGGATCTTCGTTGCTTTGGGCATTGCGTTCGTTTAATTGATCGGCATTGGGCTTGCCCGCGAAGGCGTTGTGTCAGTCGCTGCATCTGTTGCTGCACTACCGTTTTCGCAGGCAAGCCAGCTCCCACATTTGATCTTTGTTGCTTTGAGTATTGCGGTCGGCAGTAGGCTAAGCCCCCCCACCTATGGCCGAAACAACTTGAGAACCGCTCTCAACCCCGTAAAATGCCGCAGCCGTTGCATCACCGTCTTTCAGGGAAGAATCCAGGCCAGCGCGTTTTCAAGCTGCCTTTCTCCTTGGAAAACCCAGCAACGCTGATTTCCTCACCCAAGGAGCACCCTGTGAAGACACTGTCCAAAATCCTGCTGTCGGGCCTCACCGCCGCGGCGCTGTTGACCGTGGCCGGTTGCGCCACCGAGAGCAACCGCGCGATGCCGGTGGAGCAAGTCGCCAGCGCCCACGTGGCCTATTCCGGCGTGCGTGTGCCGATTGCCGTGGGTAAGTTCGATAACCGCTCCAGCTACATGCGCGGCATCTTCTCCGATGGCGTTGACCGTCTCGGCGGCCAGGCCAAGACCATCCTTATCACCCACTTGCAGCAGACCAACCGCTTCAGCGTGCTGGACCGCGACAACATGGGCGAGATCTCCCAGGAAGCCAAAATCAAAGGCACCGTGCAGAAGCTCAAGGGCGCTGACTATGTGGTGACTGGCGATGTGACCGAGTTCGGCCGCAAAGAGACCGGCGACCGCCAGCTGTTCGGCATCCTCGGCCGTGGCAAGACCCAAGTGGCCTACGCCAAAGTTGCGTTGAATATCGTCAACATCAATACCTCCGAAGTGGTGTATTCCACCCAGGGCGCCGGTGAGTACGCGCTGTCCAACCGTGAAGTGATCGGCTTCGGCGGCACCGCCAGCTATGACTCCACCCTCAATGGCAAGGTGCTCGACCTGGCCATGCGCGAAGCGATCAACCGCCTGGTCGACGGCATCAACGCCGGCGCCTGGAACCCGCGTAACTGATCAGCCACACCACAAGGAGCAGTACACGGATGAGCAAGGCAGTGAAGTTGGCGCTGACGCTGGCAGCAATCGCAACGGTAGCCGGGTGCCAGACGGCGCCCCAGCCCCTGTATCAATGGGAGAGCTACCAGCCGCAGGTTTACGAGTACTTCAAGGGCGAGCCCAAGGAAGCGCAGGTGGAAGCACTGGAACGCGATCTGCAGAAGATCAACGCCAGTGGCCGCAAGGCGCCGCCGGGCTACCACGCGCACCTGGGCATGCTGTACATGAACATGGGCAAGGATGACCAGATGGTGCAGGAGTTTCGCACCGAGAAGGCCCTGTTCCCTGAGTCTGCTGCGTACATGGACTTTCTGTTGAAAAACGCCAAGACCGGAGTCGCCACTAAATGAGCCTGTTAAAAATCACCGGCGCCTTGCTGGCCCTGGCGTTGCTCGGCGGTTGCGCCGCACCCAAGACGGTTGATTATTCGGCGTACAAACAGGCGCGGCCCAAGTCGATCCTGGTATTGCCGCCGATCAACGAATCGCCGGAAGTGCAGGCGTCCTACAGCCTGGTGTCGCAAGTCACCTACCCGCTGGCCGAAGCCGGCTACTACGTGTTGCCGATTGCCCTGGTGGACGAAACCTTCCGCCAGAACGGCCTGACCACCGCCAACGATATCCAGGCCGTACAACCGGCCAAGCTGCATGACATCTTTGGCGCGGACGCGGCGCTTTACATCACCATCAGCGAGTACGGCACCCAGTACATGCTGATCTCCAGCGACACCTCGGTGACGGCCTCGGCCAAACTGGTGGACCTGCGCACCGGCACCACCCTGTGGACCGGTTCGGCGCGGGCGTCGAGCGAAGAAGGCAACAACAACGGTGGCGGCCTGGTGGGCATGTTGATCACGGCTGCGGTCAAGCAGGTGATCAACAGCTCTACCGATGCGGCGCATCCGATTGCCGGTATCACCAGCGCACGGTTGCTGTCGGCGGGGCAGCGCACCGGGATTTTGTACGGCCCGCGTAACCCGAAATACGGCACGGACTAAGAGAACACCGCCATACAACTGTGGGAGCTGGCTTGCCTGCGATAGCGGTGGGCCAGTGCTGGAAAGGCTGCCTGACACACCGCTATCGCAGGCAAGCCAGCTCCCACATTGATCGAGGTGAATTTCGAGGGTTTAACCCGAACCCAACCTACCTCGCGTCTGACCTTGTGAACGGCTCATTCATTCACGAGGTTCAGCCCCATGTCCCGCCCTCTGCTTTACCTGCGTCCCGCTGCCCAAGGCTTCACCGTTACCCTGCTGGTGGCGCTGGCTGGGTGTGGGCTGTCATCGTCCCCCGAAGTCTCCAAACCGGTTGAACCGGCGCCTCTCGCCGAGCTGCACAGCGCGCCGATCCAGAATGCAGTGGTCAAACGCATGGCCATGCCGGCACCGATGGCGGTGCGTGAAATGGCGATGATGAATGACCGCAGCGAACCCCGAGAGCAATACGCCAACCTGCCCGACAACCCTGTGCACCGCGTTACCGAAACCCCCGTCTCCACCTTCAGCGTGGATGTCGACACCGGCAGCTACGCCAACGTACGGCGCTTCCTCAACCAAGGCCGCCTGCCGCCCGAAGGCGCGGTTCGGTTGGAGGAAATGGTCAATTACTTTCCCTATGACTACGCACTGCCCACCGACGGCTCACCCTTTGGCGTCACCACCGAAGTGGCCGCCACACCGTGGAACCCGCGCACAAAACTGCTGCGCATTGGCATCAAGGCCTCCGATAAATCCGTGGCCGCACTGGCCCCCGCCAACCTGGTGTTCCTGGTGGACGTGTCCGGCTCCATGGACCGCCGCGAAGGCTTGCCGCTGGTCAAAAGCACGCTGAAGTTACTGGTGGATCAACTGCGTGATCAGGACCGCGTGTCACTGGTGGTCTACGCCGGTGAGTCCCGCGTGGTGCTCAAACCCACCTCGGGCAGTGAAAAAGCCAAGATCCGCAACGCCATCGACCAACTCACCGCCGGCGGCTCCACCGCCGGCGCGTCCGGCATCGAACTAGCCTATCAGATGGCCCGCGAAGGCTTTATCGACCAAGGCATCAACCGCATCCTGCTGGCCACCGACGGCGACTTCAACGTGGGCATCAGCGATTTTGACAGCCTCAAGCAGATGGCGGTGGCCCAGCGCAAAAGCGGCGTATCGCTGACCACCCTCGGCTTTGGTGTGGACAACTACAACGAACACCTGATGGAACAACTGGCCGACGCGGGCGACGGCAACTACGCCTACATCGACAACCTGCGCGAAGCGCGCAAGGTGCTGGTGGAGCAACTCAGTTCCACCCTGGCCGTGGTGGCGCGGGATGTGAAATTGCAGGTGGAATTCAACCCGGCCCAGGTCAGCGAATACCGCCTGCTGGGCTATGAAAACCGCGCCCTGAAGCGTGAGGATTTCAACAACGACAAGGTCGATGCCGGTGAGATTGGCGCAGGGCACACAGTGACGGCGTTGTATGAAATCGTGCCCAAGGGCGAGAAGGGCTGGTTGGAGCCTTTGCGCTATGCCGCTGCGCCTGCGGACGCAGGCCAATCCGCAGAGCTTGCGATGCTTCGGGTGCGCTACAAACTCGCTGCGGGCGGTAACAGTCAGTTGATCGAACGCCCCATCGCCAACCAAACCACCCCGGCCAGCGATGATCTGCGCTTCGCGTCTGCCGTGGCCGCCTTCGCTCAACAGCTCAAGGGCGATGGCCGCTACACTGGCATCATGAGTGTGCAAGACACCGCCAAACTGGCGCGCTCGGCCCGCGGCGATGACCCGTTCGGGCTGCGCAACGAATTCGTGCAACTGGTGGAGCTGGCCCAAAGCCTCAAGCCCTGACCTCGCTCACAACCGAGATCAAATGTGGGAGGGGGCTTGCTGCTAAAGCTTTTTGTAGGAGCGAGCTTGCTCGCGAAAAACTCACAGGCACCGCGTTTATCCAGGAAGCACCCGTTATCGTTGACGTTCTTCGCGAGCAAGCTCGCTCCTACAGTAATCCTGCTTCGGCTGACAAAAAGGAGTTCGCCCATTACATGGCCGTTCCAGACGACTCACCCAGCGACGAATCGCTGCTGGCCCGCTACCGAACCGGTGACGCTGCCGCCTTCGAAGCCTTGTACACGCGCCACCGCCAGGGCCTGTACCGCTTTCTCGTGTCCCTGTGCAACAAAGCCGAACTGGCCGAAGAAATCTACCAGGACACCTGGCTCAGCCTGATCCGCAGCACCACCCAGCCACAAGGCCGGGCGAGTTTTCGCACCTGGTTGTTCCAGATCGCCCGCAACCGCCTGATCGACCACTGGCGCAAGCACGGCATCCACAACCCCCTGCACGACAGCTACGATGAACAGCTCCACGCCCAGGCCGATGACAGCGACGGCCCCGAGCAACAACTGACCCTCAGCCGCGACCAGGCGCGCCTCGACGCGGCCCTGCAAGCGTTGCCCGAAGACCAGCGCGAAGTGTTTCTGCTGCGCCTGCACGGCGAGCTCGAAGTACCGCAAATCGCCACCCTCACCGGCGCCCCGCTGGAAACCGTAAAAAGCCGCTTGCGCTACGCCCTGCAAAAATTGCGGCGCCTGCTGGCCGAGGAGGTACCTGTATGACTGACTCCCGACACACCCCGGACGACGCGCTGCTCCAGCACTACCGTCAACACAGCACGGGCGAACCGCCCGCGTCCCTCGACGCCTTCATCCTCAACGCCGCCCGCCGCGAAGCCCCGCAGCCGCAACCCAGCCTGTGGCAACGCTGGCTGCAAGCCTGCCAACGCCCGCGCTGGCAAATGGCATTTGCCACCGTCGCCGGGTTGGCACTGATGATCGGCGTGGTCATGCGCTCCCCCGTGCCGCAGCCCGAAATCTCCACCGCGACATTCTCCGCGCCGCGCCACGAAGAAGCGGCTCACCCGGCGCCGCAAGCGTTTTCCGCACCCGCGCCAATGGCCCGCATGGCCGTAGCGCCTAGGGTTGAAAGCGCGCCTGCTCAAGCCGAAAGCGCATTGGCGGATCAGCCAGCGGCAAAACTCAGCAAACGGACACTGCCTACGTTGGAAGAAGGCCTGCAGGAGATTGTGAACCTGCGTCGAGCGGGGGAAACCAAGGCGGCGGACGAGAAACTGCTGGCGCTGTACCAACGCTTCCCCCAGGAGGACTTGCCGGCACGCTTAGAAGCACTGCAAACGCGTTAAACCTGCCGCCACAACAAAGCCCCAGGTCCGTCAACCTGGGGCTTTTTATTACAACCCGCCGTAGGCCCGGGACCACGCCACCGTGTCCGTGAGGGTCTGCTCCAGCACACGAAAGCTCAGCCCCAGTTCCTCTTCACTTTTGCGAGGATCAAAGCGGGTACGGTGCTCCTCGCGTATCAACAGCCGCAACGTCGCCATGCTCAGCAAGATGGGCTTGCCGGTCAGGTAGGCGTAGGCCTCTTGCATCGCTGCCAACAGGTACAGCGCGGGCAGCGGCAGTTGGCGGGAGGGCACCTTGACCCCGGCAATACGCCCCAGCGCCGGAATCAGCTGGCGCATGGTCAAGTTGCGACCGGCCGCGAGATAACGCTCGCCCCGTCGCCCGCTTTGGGCAGCAGCAATGTGCGCCCAGGCCACATCGCGGGCATCGACCAGCGAAAAGGTGCCAGGAATCAGCCCCGGCAACTTGCCGTTGATCACGTCCCGGACCAACTGCCCCGAAGACGTCGGCCCACGGTCACCCGGCCCCCACATCCAACCGGGCAAAACCATGCAGGCGTACATCTGCGGATGGCTTTCAAGAAACCTCAACACCTCCCGCTCAGCCAGGATCTTGCTGCGGTAGTAGTCGTCCGCATCGGCTTCGGCCCGTAGGCACGTCTCGTCGATCGGCGTACCGGGGGCACCGTCGAGCACGGCAATCGACGAGGTATGCACAAACCGTCGCACACCGGCGTCATACGCCTGTTGCAGCAGGGCTCGGGTACCGACGACATTGATCTTCTCCAGTTCCTCCCAATGGCTGCCGCCCTTGTAGTTATCCCGAAAGAACGCCGCGCAGTGAAACACCGTATCGCAGCCTTGCAACGCCGCCGCGAAGGCATCCACATCCGCCATGTCTCCCACCACCTGTTCCACATCCGGCAAATCGCCGAACTGCTGCGCACCCTTGGCCGCCGAGCGCACCAGCGCCTTCACCGCATAACCCCGTGCGACCAGCTCCCGTACCAGGTTATTGCCCAGCAAGCCGGTGGCACCGGTCACAAAGGTGCTGCGCAAGCGATTGGGGTTCGTGTTCATACAGGCCATTCCATTTGTTGAGAAGGCCAGTAGATATACCGGTCAGCCCGCGCCGTAAAAACAGTGCCTGCGGCATAATGGCTTTGCACATCTGCACACCAGGGAAGCGCGGAGATATGGCATTGCAGGCAAATTGGGACGATCTTCGACTGCTGCTGGCAGTCTCACGGCGCGGCAGCTTTTTACAGGCAGGCCAATTACTGGGTATCGCGGCCTCTACCGTCTCCCGCCGCCTCACCCAACTGGAAACCGCCCTGGGCGAGCCACTGGTGGAACGCGGCGTGGAAGGCTGCCGGCTCACCTCCCGAGGCCAAGCCCTGGTAGACGTCGCCCTGGCAGCCGAATCCGGCCTGCGACGTCAGGCCCCCGCCGATGGCACGCCCAAAACCCTCAGCGGCACCGTGCTGGTGAGCGCCGGCGAAGGCTTCTCTGCCAGCGTGCTCGAGGCCGTCAGCCGTTTCACCGCGCAGCACCCAGGCTGCTCGGTAGAACTGCAGGTCACCACCGACTTTCACAAAATCGTACGAGGCGTGGCCGACATTGCCATACGCACCGTACACCTGGGCGAACCTTCCCTGATCTACCGAGGGCTCGGCAAACTGGACTACGGCGTGTTCGCCACCGCCGAATACCTGCAACGTTTTCCTGCGCTAACGCCAGCCACTGCCGCCAGTATTGCCTTGCTGCCACCGCTGGATCTGCTCCCGCAAATGCGCGCCGCGAAAGCTGCGGGGCTGGACCATGCGCCGATCAGGGTGAGTTCGTTTGCGGTGCAGCTTGAATCGGTGAGGCGGGGGATGGGGGTGGCAGTGTTGCCGCGTATATTGGCGACGGGGTTGAGTGAGGTTTTTCCGGAGATAGAACTGCCGGCGATGGAGGTTTATTTGGTTACGCGGCCACAGGCGTTGAAGCAGGGGCATATTCAGGGTTTTTTTGGGGTGTTGGAGGGGGTGTTGCGCGGTGAAATTTCAAGCCTGGAAAAGCAGCATTCCGGGAATTCATCAAGGCCTTCGTAATACTCAACCCATCGGGATGTAGGCGCTTAGCCACTCGTAGCAACATCGAGTTGCGCGTGCAAGTGGCTCACAAAAAAGCCCCGGGTCTAAAGACCTCGGGTGTTTCATTCATATCTGGCTCCACACTTCTGCGGCGATGGTGCTGGCGTCCTTTGACATTTCCAACACACCAATGCGTTCTTGCCATTCCTCGAATTTGACAGGTAGAAAGGACGCATTTGTAATGCGCAGCGCAGCTTCGGTGATATACCTCTAAGGCATTAACTGCATCTGCGACAAACCGTATTCCCCCAACGAATACAGCAACGTCCCATACCCCAGCTGGACGTAGCCAACCCTGTCAGCACCATAATCCCCGCCACCACCTTCCACTTGGACGTTATTTGCCATGGCCTGCACATTCGGTGCGCTGAGGCCCTTTCGCACGGCGTAGTGGTTGTAGAGCAGTTCCCATATCGGACGGGTTTCGCCGCGATGATCGGCCGAGATGACGGTCTGTTTGAAGCTGCTGTTGGGGATGGGGGTAAACGGCACCTCCTGGCCAAGGTTGTACTTGGCCACATACTCGGCGCCCTGCAGCACGCGGTTGTTCTGGTAGCCGAACAGGTCGTTGCCCTGGCTCCAGGCCATTTGGCAGAAACTGCCGAGCAGGGCTATGTCGAGCATTGCGTGTGACTGATCACGTCCGCTTTCCTGGACTTGACCAAGGCCATCGCCGTAGAGCTTCCACACCGCGTGGGCGATGGCGCCGTTACCGGTGCCGTGCTTGAAGTAGTCGACGGCCTCGTTGTAGAGATCGCGGCGGTCGGTCAGTACGCCGATGGCCAGCATCGAGTTCATGTTGGCTAGGTCCCAGCTGGCCCCATGATGATCAGGCCGGGCGCCGTCGTGGTTCACCAGGAAGTCATGATTGATGGGGTAGAACACAGTGAGCATCATGCCTTGAAAACGCTGGAAATCTTCCGCCCGCCACTTTGGGTAGCTGCGCAGCAGTTCGGCCGCGTTGGCCAGTTGGTAGCCGTACAAGCCTGCCACCAAAGCTCTGCCGGGCTTGTCTTTGATCGCGGTGAGGGTCAAGGCCCACTGGTTCAAAATACTCACGGCCTTGTCGGCATACGCCGGGTTGTTGGAGATCTGCCAGCGCAGGGCCAGTGCATACGCGGCGGCTGCGTCGTTGAACAGAACACTGTCGTTATTCGGGCCGCCTGAAGTGGGGTACACCACCGGCATCGGGTTGGGCTGCCAGGCTAATGAGGCATGGGGGTTGGCGATCAGCTTCTGCCAGCCGGCCAGCCACGGCTGGTTATAGTTGGCCAGCTTCTCGCGTATCCGCGTGAAGTCCTCCCGGGTCTGGAGCAGGCCAGGATGCACGAACGCTTCGGTATGCAGGGTGGGGGAGGCTTGACTGCCGATACTCATCAATAGCGCATAGAGCAGCACGGCTCTTTTGGACAGGTACTTCAAACGGATCATCGTGTGTACGCCCTGATGGGGAGAACCTTGCGCGGTCTGAAAAGCCATTCGCACAGGACTGGAATCTGCCCCAGGGATAGTTCAGATGAAGCCTGCATACCCGGGGCTTGTTGTCAGAACGTGTAGTTGATTGCAAACAGGCCCAAGCCTGCGGTTTCGCGCCTTACCAGCGGGCTGTCGCTGGCCTGGTCAGCGTATTGAGTCAGCGTCAGGCTGGCCAGCGTTGACCAGTGCGCGTCGAAGGTGTGCTGCCAGTTCAAGGCAGCGGAGTAGGCATAGATCCCGGCGTCGGCGGTGTACTTGCTGTAGATCGAGCGTTGGCTCTGAGCCTGGGTGACGCCGAAGAACGTCTGGTTGTAGCGGCTATCGCCGGCATGGGCGTCGATGGCCAGGCTCAGGGTGTCGCGGTCTGTGTGCAACAAGATGCCTTCCAGGCCAAAGCGGTAACGGTTGCCTCGGTGCTCGCCGGCCATGCGCAGTTCGGCTTCGCCGTTGACCGACAGCCAGTCAAGCAGTTGTTGGCTGAGGGTAAAGTCGGCGACGGTTGCGCCGTTGATATCGCCCATACCTCTGAGCTCGTCGCCGCCCGGGCTGGTGATGCTGTCCTTCTCTTTGCGGCCCAGGTCGTAGTTGATCGCTGCGCTGGCGCTAAAACCACTTTCGGATTGAAATTGCAGGCCCACGCCGCGAGTGGTGTCGGCGAACAACGCTCCGTGCTGGATGCTGAGCATCGGCAGTACGAGCGGACGGTAGCGGTCAGCACCCATGTAGCGAGGCGTGACACCCATGCCAAGGCCCAGGGTAACGGTGGTTTCTTCGGCTGTCGGGCTGGCGTCGGTCGCCTGAGCCTGGGGCGCGAGCGCGCAGCACAGCAGCGTGACGGCGCCCAACAGAACGTTGTGGGTAGGGGAGGTGGTGAAGTTCATGGTCAAGCCCTATGTGCAAAAGAAGACAGCAGTGCGCCCGCCGACGCGCGACACAACACCTCCCTCTGATCGAGCTGTTCAGGCCCGTTGATAGGCTTGGACAGCGATGCAGTGGTCGGCATAGGATCGGCTCGCGAAAGCGGGCGTAGGGCAATACTGGCAGCGCACTTTCAATAAACCGTTCGTAAATTATCAAGGTTTCATCAAGAGGCTTCTTTGTGTCAGGAAAACGTATCCTCATCGTCGAAGACGACGCCGACAGCGCCAACATTCTCGAAGCCTACTTGCTCCGGGATGGCTATGAGGTGGCCCTGGCCGAAGACGGCCAGCGCGGTCTGGACCTGTACAAAAGCTGGCAGCCCGACCTGATCCTGCTCGACGTGATGCTTCCGCGCTTGAGCGGCACCGAGGTGTTATCCGCCGTGCGCCGTAGCAGTGACACGCCGGTCATCATGGTCACGGCCATGGGCGACGAACCGGAAAAACTCGGTGCCTTGCGTTATGGCGCGGACGACTATGTGGTCAAGCCTTACAGCCCGCGCGAAGTGGTGGCGCGGGTGCACGCGGTGTTGCGGCGCACCACCGGCAACCAACCGGTCGAACACCTGCTGCGCCATGAAAACCTGCGGGTGGATCTTGTTGCGTTTACCGCGGCCATTGAGCAGGGCGAAGCACCACCGCAATGGCTGGACCTGACCCCAACGGAATTTAAGCTGCTGGTGACGTTGCTCAAGACGCCGTCCAAGGCCTTCACTCGTGATGAGTTGCTGGAAATCTGCCTACCGGAAAGCGAAGCCCTGGCCCGCGTCGTCGACACCCACGTGCACAACCTGCGCCGCAAGCTGGAAAACCACGGCATCACCGGCGTTCTGGTCACGGTGCGCTCCATTGGCTATCGATTCAGGTAACGCACATGCTTGAGCAACCGCGGGTCAACGACAAACCCATGTGGCGCTGGATCGGCCTGCGCATGAGCCTGCTGGCGATCGGCGCGGTGGTGGTGATCTCGGTGTGCATGTGGATCAACGTCACACTGTCGGACTGGTATTTTGTGCAGCATCTGCCGCCTGGGCCGCGTGAGGAGCTGCTGGCGTTGCGCGCCGAGCCAGAGCTCAATGAGGCACGCTTGCGTCAAGTGGTTGCCCAGTACTATCCGCTGGACTATTTCCAGCCGGCTATCGCCAATCGCGACTGGCTGATACTGATCGGCCTGGTGCTGGCCGCGATCCCTATCATCATTGGCTTCGGCCTGTGGTTTTCGCGGCCCTTGTCCAGCCAGTTCTCGGCAATTGCCCAGGGCGCCCGGCGAGTCGCCGGCGGTGATTTCCTGACTCGCCTGCCGGTGCACCGCGACGCGCCCGACGAGCTGCAACGGCTGGTCAGCGACTTCAACAGCATGACCACGCAACTGGAGCGCTATGAGCGCGATGTGCGTGAATCCAGCGCGGTCATTGCCCACGAACTGCGCACACCCTTGAACGCCGCCATGGGGCGCGTGCAGGGTATGCTCGATGAGGTATTCCCCAGCGATGCCATGCAGTTGGGCATGGTCAAGCGTCAGCTCGATCAACTCAGAAAGCTGGTGGATGATTTGCACCTGTTGTCGATGGCTCGTGCTGGCCGGCTGGTGCTGGAGCGCAGCGAGTTTTCTCTGGTAGCTCTGGTGGCGGAGCGGTTGGCGTGGTTCCAGCCGCAGTTGGATGAGGCTTGCGTGCTGACGCAGGTCAGTATTGCTGATGGGCTTCGTATGCATGCCGATCGTGATCGCCTGGGCCAGGTGATCAACATTCTGGTCGATAACTTGCTGCGTTATGCGGCCGGGGGAGGCGAGTTGAATGTAACGGCGCGCCGGGTTCACGGTTCGGTGGTGATTGAAGTCGGTGACCGAGGGCCAGGTATCGAAGCCCAGCATCTGGACAGCGTGTTCGACCGCTTCTGGCGTGCAGAGCGCTCCAGGGCACGTTACTCGGGGGGGAGCGGGCTAGGCTTGTCCATCGCCCGTGCGATCTGCCACGCCCATGGCGGTACCATTACTGCCCGCAATCTGGCCGAAGGCGGTACGCTGATCAGGGCGGAGGTTCCTGTGTAGGCGTTTCTTCTTTGCTTGAGACCGGCGCTCAAGACGGTGAAATCGTAATGATCGTAGAGCTGGAAAACTGCTTGGGAAAAAGGGAGGGGAAAAGGGGATTTATTTTCACCTCTACTATCCCGACGCGACTCAACACTCTCTCACCACCCACCAAACGCACAAAAAAGCCCCAGATCTCCCGACCTGAGGCTTTTTCATTCCAAATCTGGTGCCCCGGCGTCGTTTGAACTGGGCTATGAAGCCCCAGTATTTACCGAGGCTGGCAGACAAGTTTTCGGTTAGGCATACATGTGGGCATACACGGCCAGCTCGCCTGGCCCATTAATGCCCTATGCAATGCTGCCATCTATTTTGGGTTACTAGCTGGTGTGACACTGGTTGGAACAGTAGTAGCAGCCGTTAATCCGGCTATCCGACCATTTTTGTTTAGCTGCGGCTACGGCTCCATGACAAGTGGGATAGGTGCCAACTTCGACCTGGTTTTCAAGGGAAGGCATGAACCGGCATCCGTTGGTCGCATCATGGACTTCATGATCACCATTCGCCTGGGCGTTCTTGTTGATGATAAATCTTGGCATTGGCTGTCTCCTTGGCTGCGTCATTTTTATTTTTAACCGACCAACAGCGGTACAGCGTTCACCTGGTCGTGAGGGCCAGTTTGGAGCGGTAGTATGAGAGCACCTACACAGCCCCCTCTAAAACCGGTGTAACGCGTGTTACTCGTGTAACGCCTATCGCCAAGCGCCTGTTTTCATTGGCTTTTAGGGCCGTTACACAGTTTAGATGTCTAGCGTACATCCGATGTAACGCTGCCCCTGCGTGTAACGCAGAAAGTCAGCGCACGTCTGCTGCGGGGCAAGCGTTCTGCACCTAGCGGCTTGGAGAGTAGCTGGGGAATTGGGAAATGCCATTAAGCCGCACCCTCTATTCAACCCACGGTCTCGCTGTCGTTACAGAGTGGCATGCAGCTATTCGAATTTTCGGCGACGGAAGCTAGCCTGGTGCCAAAAACTGGCGGGGCCCCTGGGAGTATTAAGGTGGTACGGGGCGTGAAACCCGCGGGATCGAGTTAGTGGGAGGCGTTGAAAGTTACTGAAATTTCAATCGTTGAAATTGAAAGGATTTTGAAGAAAAGAGGGCATCGTTACCGTATCGGTAACGGTGCTCTCAAATGGCTTACGGGGTAGGGCAGATGCACAGGTGAACTGGAGTTCACCAGGTTCACCTGTTCACTAAGCTGGGTGACTTTCCGCTAGCACGATCCCGCGGGTTTCCTACCCCGCGTCTTTCCGAAATTCCTAGGGTCCCAAGCGACTTTCCGATTCCACGTACAAATACATTTGTGGATGTCTATCTGGTTCACATGATTACCAAACAGTAAGCTGTACACTTTTCATGCTGAAACGATCATGCAGTGTCCCAAACGTAACCAGTCAGATCGCTTAGAGACTCCCTTGAAGAAGACTGACATGGTTGCGACCTATGTCGCTGGAGGTTAATTCACCTCTGGGGCGAGGGGGCTCTGAAAATTGGTGTTGCAGGTATTACTCGTGTAACAATTTCTTATGCTCATGTTTTATAAGGTTTTTTATTTTGTACACGTCTTGGAGTTGCGAAAAATAAGTAGTGTAATAATCTTAACTTGTGTTACATGACATGGAGATGTTCTGAATGGCTGGTCCCGCTACGATTCCTGTTGACTAAGGGCCCTTGACTGCCAAAATCGAAAATGTGGCTTGATGCCGGTTGTTTAGCAGTTTTCACAGTAGCGCGTATTGACCTGAAGGTTTTAGTACGTACGCGAAGGGCAAAATAGTATTCTGTTGCTAGTTTGTCTTCTATCCGAGTCA
The DNA here is from genome assembly GCA_016432905.1 of Hoplolaimus galeatus. NCBI lineage: Eukaryota > Metazoa > Nematoda > Chromadorea > Rhabditida > Hoplolaimidae > Hoplolaimus > Hoplolaimus galeatus. The sequence continues at coordinate 70,273 of JAEHOL010000010.1, forward strand.
GCAGCTTCATCAGATTATCTCGGATGTCTGAATATTGCGTTGTCGGCAGGCTTGGAATTTAAGCTATAGTATTACATGCAGCTATAAGGGACTTTAGCAAATGATTACACGTTCACAGAAATGGCGTAATGATTATCTTCTCAATCCATACTTGAGTCATTTATACAGTGCTGAGCTAGAAGATCGGGCTAAGGATGTTTTAAACCTTATCTCTGTTTTGGACTCGGCCGGCCGACTGAGTGTGCTTACTGGGAAAAATATGAATGTTGAGATGTGGGTGAAGTGGACTCATATTTTAGCTGAGATGGAAAAGCGCTATGGACCGTATCCTAATGGATTTACTAACGGATTTGTGAAAGGTGCCAATATTGTAAGTCCTACTTTTCCGTCGGCCCCCCTAGGAAGAGATGCTATGACCAAAAAGGGGACAGATTTATTTTCAAACCGTCGTGAAGCCGCGTAAGGAGGGAAACACCTCGTCGACAAATGAGACGTTGCTGGTGCCGCATAAGCGCTTTCCGAACTAGGTTTATCAGCGCGGTTTGAGGTGTTGCATAAGCACTAAATCACCACCCACAAAAAAGCCCCAGATCTTTCAACCTGAGGCTCTTCCATTCAACATCTGGTGCACCCGGCGGGATTCGAACCCACGACCCCTGCCTTCGGAGGGCAGTACTCTATCCAGCTGAGCTACGGATGCTTGTGCGGGCGACATCATACCCATGTCGACCTGATGCGTCCATTCCGGCATTCCCCCCGCCCCCTGTCGTCCATTTCCGCCAAAAAATGGCTAATCGCCACCCTCATTCACAACTCCCCGCGCCGCACGTCCCTTTGTTTGCTTTGCTCTTGTGGCTTTAACCCCGCTTCCACGCCGCAATTCCTCAGGTGAACGCATGCATTCCAAAGGAACCGTGATGCTCGATCTCCCGCTCAGACAAACCCTGCTGGCTCGCTCCGATTTGTTTCGAGGTATGCCGGAGCATCTGTTGCGCTACGTCGCCACCCATATGGTGGAGCGCACGCTGGATGATCGTGAGCTGTTGTATTTCAAGGATGACACCCTCGAATTCATTGCGTTGGTAGTGGAGGGCCGGATTTATTCGGTGGTGCATGGGCCGGATGGGCGCGAGCAGATTATCGGCAGTACTGGGGCCGGGCAGGTGGTGGGGGAGACGGCGTTGATCAAGGATCATGGGCGCGAGTCTTCTACCTTTGCCAGCGGGCCCACGCGGTTGTTGCAGTTGGGTAGCCGGCATTTTGGTGTGCTGTTTGAGGAGCCGGCGTTTCTGCGGCGTTTGTTGATGTTGATGATGCTGAGGTTGCTGCACGCCATCGAGTTGCTGGAGTTGGTGTGCCTGCATCGGCTGGAGTCGCGGTTGGCGCGGTTTTTATTGGCGAACCTGGGCGAGATCGACCTGGCGTTGGCCTTGCCCAGTGTGTCGTTGCCCGCAAGCCAAGGGGTGTTGGCGTCGATGCTGAATACCAGTCGCCCCAAGTTGAATGTGCAGCTGCAAGTGTGGCGGCGCAGTGGCGTGATCAGCGGCGATCTGGAGCGCATGGTGATCAACGATGTCGAGCATTTGCGGCGCAAGGCTTTTGCGCTGAATTAGTTGTGGCGGTGTTCCCCAGGTAACAGCGTACCCCCGTCGAGCCCTCGCAGACTGGCCCTTCATCAAGGATGCACAGGAGTGCTGGCGATGGGGATGACTGTTCAGTTCAAGGATCAATGGGCCGCCGATGACCGTTTGTTCGAAGCGAGTTGGCGCGCTGTGCACGGCGAGCTCAGGCGCCGGGCGTTGCGGAGGGCCAAGGGCAATCTGGATCAGGGCCAGGAGTGGTTGGCGGCCACGGCGATCAAGGCCCTGTTGTTTTTTCGGCGCTCGCCGGAGCGCATTCGTGACCCCGAGGGGTTTCTGTTTCTGGTGCTCGATCATGTGTTTCTCGACAGCCTGCGGCGCAGCAAGCGCGAGGGGCGGCTGTTCGATGATTCGGTGGACCTTGAGCACGATCACCTTGCCGCGCTCGCCGCGCCCTGCGCCTCGGTGCTGGAGCGGGTGGAATGTTATGAGCGTCTGGAGCAGATCGAGGCGCACGTCGCACGGTTACCGCTGTTGCAGCAGCGCTTGTTCGAGATGCGTTTTGTCGATGACCTGCCTTACCCACAAATCGCCGCCGAGCTGCACGTGAAGCTGCCGCTGGTGCGCAAGCGTGTGCAACTGCTGCGCAGTGCCTTGCGCTGAAGGCGATTCACAGACGTTGGCGTGGGGCGTTCTAGTGGTATGAGCGCAGCACGCCGCCGCTATCCACACCCAAACCTGGGTGAATGCCATCAAGGAGAGATGTATGACAGAGGTCAACAGCCAGATCACCGACGCGGTCACTCAAACCAACGTCAAGGTGGTGGCCGAGGCGCCAGCCCAGGCCATCGCGTCCCTGTACCAGGTGGCCAGCAGCGCGGCGGGCCTGTCGTTGCAGAACGCGGTCAACAGCCAGCAGGCGATGAATCAGATTTCCAACGCGGTGATCTCCAAGGCCGTGGCGCTGATCATGCAGATTGGCGAGAAGGGCTGAGCCCTCGGGAGATTGATTATGTCGTGGTTCAGCAGAAAGAAACCCGCCGCCTCCCAAGCAACGCCCGCCGCCGACCCACCTGCGTCGGCGCCCGCCGCACCGGCCTCGCGCTCGATCATGGCGCGCATGAACGAGCACCTGCTCAACCAGGTGAGCACGCCGTCATCCGACAGCACGGCGGCGCTCAATAGCCAGATCGTGCAGGCGGTGCAGTTCACCAACGCGCAGAACTTTGCCTATGCGCCGGCGCAGATCGCGGTGCCGGCCGACATGATGATCAGCCAGGCGGCCGGGCTGGTGGCGCAAGCGGCGGCGGGGTACTTCGATGGGGTCAGCAAGATCGCGTTGGCGGCCCAGGCCGTGCTGCTCCAGCAAATGACCGAGAACATCGTCAAGGACAACCTGCCGGCCGCTGCCGAAGACGCCTTGAGCGCCTTGGCCACCGACCTGCTGGTAGGCGCCGCTGCCGCCGTGGCTGCCGCTGCCGGTGCGATGGAAGCCGAAGCCGCCAGCGTGGCCATCGACAAGATCGACCAGAGCATCGCCAAGTACGCCGACACCTTGGCCAACCGGGCCGCGCCAGCGGCCTGAACCGAGCACAGCGCTTCGGCGTTCTGCTGGGGCGGTGCAACAGCAACTTGAAAGCAACTTTTCTTGAGTGAGGAGCGACATCATGGACGTTGGAGATCTTATTTTTTCGGTGAAGCAAGAAGATGACAGTACGACGCGGGCTTTCATCAAAGCCGGTCAGTTGGTCAAAGCCAAGGTGTTCTCACAGGACACGACGTATCTGAATGTGGTCCACCCGGCAATTGCGGTGAGCAAGACCATGGTGATCGAAAGCGTCGGCACTGGCCTGGCGTTGACTGACGTGAGCCTGGAAAAACCCCCTCGCACCGCCATGGTGTTTTCCTGCCGTGACACTGAGCTGGGGTTTGCGGCGGCGCTGGCGGCCAAGCAGTTCTATTTCGACAGGCTCGGCGATGAAATCGACGGCAGTTATAGCGCGTGGAACGCGATGCTTTCTGCATTCAAGAACTGGAAGGCCAACGACACCCTGCAGGCTCGGATCAATGAGTCGATAGCGATAGGCAGCGGTTCCTTTTGCTCACAATTCGCGGCCAACGCTTATGAGGTCGGCAACCTCTACAACGCGGCCAATCTGGTTCCGCCACCGCCGGCCATCTTCAATCGGCAACCCTCAGCGATGACACCGGCAGAGCTCGCGACGTTCTGTGCTGCGTCGCCGCGTTTTTTCTTTGCCGGTTTCTGGGAAGACGGCAGGGAGGTGCGGCTTTAGCGGCCCTTTTGCAGGCGACGTAAAACCCAAGGAGATCGACATGGCACCCCCTTCCACACCCTCGGTCCTGTCTGCCGATGACCGCCAGCGGCTCGAAGCGATGCTGCGCAACCCGCAGATCTTCGCCGGAACGCCCCAGGCCACCGTCGACGAAACCCTCAAGCGCGCTACCGAAGTGCTTGCGCAATCGAAGGCCAACGAACAAGCGCTCAAGACCGCTGCCCTGCAACGTGAAGCGGCGCTGCGCCAGGTGTTGGACGGCGCAGCTCCCGACCAGGATGCGCAACGCAAGGAAGTGCAGGCACTGATCCAGGGGTTGATCGCCCAGATTGAAGCGGCGCTGGGCCCCACTGCAAAACCTTGACCCTGCGTTTCACAGCGCCTGTTCCGCAACGTTCATTGATGAACACGGAATGCACCGTGTACTAAATAAGGAAATTGATCATGCCATTAGTCAACGAGCAAATTACCGACGCGGTCACCCAGACCAACGTCAAAGTGGTGGCCGAATCGCCTGCGATGGCGATGAGCACTATCTATCAATCCATGGCGCAGGCCACGGCGATTCTGTTCCAGAACGCCGTGTCGGCCCAGCAGCAGCAAAACACCCTGGCCCAGGCGGCCACCAACCAGGGCGTGATGCAGATCTACAGCGTCGATACCACCGCAGGTGCGGCGGCTACCGAGAAAGTCGCCCAGGGCGGCGTGTCGGATAACCTCACCAGCCTGTTGACCGTGCTCAAGTCGTTCCAGCCGTAAGCACTGAGCAATAACGGATGTTGTTCTTTCTCAACCCAGGAGTTTCAACCATGAGTACAGTCAGCCCGCAAATCACCGATGCCGTCACTCAGACCAACGTCAAGGTGGTTGCCGAATCACCCGCGATGGCCATGAGCACCATTTACCAATCCATGGGCCAGGCCACGGCAATCCTGTTCCAGAACTCGGTCTCGGCCCAACAGCAACAAAACACCCTGGCTCAGGCGGCCACCAACCAGGGCGTAATGCAGATCTACAGCGTCGACACCACCGCTGGCGCCGCCGCCACCGAGAAAGTCGCCCAGGGCGGCGTGGCCGACAACTTGACCAGCCTGCTGGCCGTGCTCAAGTCGTTCCAACCTTAAGCTGCAAGGCCCCCAACAGCCCCGGCGCCCACAAGGCTCCGGGGCTGTTGTCGTGTGTGCGTTTGATCCGAAAGATGAATCGGATGCGCCATATTCGTTCTTTTTTTCGAACATCCTATTGCCCTGTACCCCCATTGATCCTAGGATTCGTTTGAGATTTCAAACGCTCTGTCTCCCGTGCGCTCTTTCATTTTTTCTGCGCGCTGGGGCTGATTTCCCTGACGGCAGCCCACAAGGCGCCTTTCAACAACTCTAATTCGCTCCGCGTGCGCGCGGTGCTGTTAAGGAAAGCCGACATGCAGCTTAAAGACACCCAGTTGTTCCGCCAGCAAGCCTTTATCGATGGCGCTTGGGTCGATGCGGACAATGGTCAAACCATCAAGGTCAACAACCCGGCCACGGGCGAGATTCTCGGCACCGTGCCGAAGATGGGCGCCGCGGAAACCCGCCGCGCCATCGAAGCCGCCGACAAGGCCCTGCCAGCCTGGCGTGCACTCACCGCCAAGGAGCGCGCCAACAAGCTGCGCCGCTGGTTCGAACTGCTGATCGAAAACCAGGACGACCTCGGCCGCCTGATGACCCTCGAACAAGGCAAGCCGCTGGCCGAAGCCAAGGGCGAAATCGTCTACGCCGCCTCCTTTATCGAGTGGTTCGCTGAAGAAGCCAAGCGCATTTACGGTGACGTGATCCCCGGCCACCAGCCCGACAAGCGCCTGATCGTGATCAAGCAGCCCATCGGCGTGACCGCAGCCATCACCCCGTGGAACTTCCCGGCGGCGATGATCACCCGCAAAGCCGGCCCGGCCCTGGCTGCCGGTTGCACCATGGTGATCAAGCCGGCCTCGCAAACCCCGTTCTCGGCCCTGGCCCTGGTTGAGCTGGCGCACCGCGCCGGTATCCCCAAAGGCGTGCTCAGCGTAGTCACCGGCAGTGCTGGCGACATCGGCGGCGAGCTGACCAGCAACCCCATTGTGCGTAAATTGTCCTTCACCGGCTCGACCGAAATTGGTCGCCAGCTGATGGCCGAATGCGCCAAGGACATCAAGAAAGTCTCCCTGGAGCTGGGCGGTAACGCACCGTTCATCGTGTTCGACGACGCTGACCTGGATAAGGCCGTCGAAGGCGCGATCATCTCCAAGTACCGCAACAACGGCCAGACCTGCGTCTGCGCCAACCGCCTGTACATCCAGGATTCGGTGTACGAAGCCTTCGCTGAAAAGCTCAAGGTGGCGGTGACCAAATTGAAGATCGGTAACGGTCTGGAAGACGGCACCACCACCGGCCCGCTGATCGACGAAAAAGCCGTGGCCAAGGTGCAGGAACATATCGCTGATGCCCTGAGCAAAGGCGCCAAGTTGTTGGCCGGTGGCAAGGTGATGGAAGGCAACTTTTTCGAACCGACCATCCTGGTCGACGTGCCGAAAAACGCCGCCGTGGCCAAGGAAGAAACCTTCGGCCCGCTGGCGCCACTGTTCCGCTTCAAAGACGAAGCCGAAGTGATCGCCATGTCCAACGACACCGAGTTCGGCCTGGCCTCCTACTTCTATGCCCGCGACCTGGGCCGAGTGTTCCGCGTGGCTGAAGCCCTGGAATACGGCATGGTCGGCGTCAACACCGGGTTGATCTCCAACGAAGTGGCGCCGTTCGGCGGCATCAAGGCCTCGGGCCTGGGCCGTGAAGGCTCCAAGTACGGGATCGAGGACTACCTGGAAATCAAATACCTCTGCCTGGGTATCTAAGGCACGGGATTGCAGTAAACGCAGAGGGCACGAGAGCGCTGCCCCTTTGCGTGTTTCACATGGTTATTCGCAGTGGCCGGGAAAGCTGTGGCAGTCGATCATCGCATGCTGCCGTAGTTGCCTCCCCGCCACCTATCCTTAAGCCACGCCGCCCGATGAGCGGCGAATGAGGACTTTATGAGCAAGACCAACGCATCCCTGATGAAACGCCGCGAAGCCGCTGTACCGCGCGGTGTTGGCCAGATTCACCCGATCTTCGCCGACTCCGCGAAGAACGCCACCGTGACCGACGTTGAAGGTCGCGAGTTCATCGACTTCGCCGGCGGTATCGCCGTGCTGAACACCGGCCACGTACACCCGAAAATCATCGCGGCCGTGACCGAGCAACTCAACAAGCTGACCCACACCTGCTTCCAGGTATTGGCCTACGAGCCCTACGTAGAAGTGTGCGAAAAAGTCGCCGCCAAGGTGCCGGGTGATTTCGCCAAGAAAACCCTGCTGGTCACCACCGGTTCCGAAGCGGTGGAGAACGCCGTGAAGATCGCCCGCGCCGCCACGGGCCGTGCCGGTGTGATCGCCTTCACCGGCGCCTACCACGGCCGCACCATGATGACCCTGGGCCTCACCGGTAAGGTCGTGCCTTACTCGGCCGGCATGGGCTTGATGCCGGGCGGCGTGTTCCGTGCGCTGTACCCGAACGAACTGCACGGTGTGAGCGTCGACGACTCCATCGCCAGCATCGAGCGCATCTTCAAGAACGATGCCGAGCCGCGTGATATCGCCGCCATCATCATCGAGCCGGTGCAGGGCGAGGGCGGCTTCTACGTCGCGCCGAAAGCCTTCATGAAGCGCCTGCGCGAACTGTGCGACAAGCACGGCATCCTGCTGATCGCCGACGAAGTGCAAACCGGTGCCGGCCGTACCGGTACCTTCTTCGCCATGGAACAGATGGGCGTTGCCGCCGACCTGACCACCTTCGCCAAATCCATCGCGGGCGGCTTCCCGCTGGCCGGTGTGTGCGGCAAGGCCGAGTACATGGACGCCATCGCCCCAGGCGGCCTGGGCGGCACCTATGCCGGTAGCCCGATTGCCTGCGCAGCAGCCCTGGCCGTGATGGAAGTGTTCGAAGAAGAGCACCTGCTAGACCGCTGCAAGGCCGTGGGCGAGCGCCTGGTGACTGGTCTCAAGGCCATCCAGGCCAAGTACCCGGTGATCGGCGAAGTGCGTGCCCTGGGCGCGATGATCGCGGTCGAGCTGTTCGAAGACGGCGACACCCACAAGCCAAACGCTGCCGCTGTTGCCTCCGTGGTAGCCAAGGCACGTGACAAGGGCCTGATCCTGCTGTCCTGCGGCACCTACGGCAACGTGTTGCGCGTACTGGTGCCGCTCACCTCGCCGGACGAGCAGTTGGACAAAGGCCTGGCGATCATCGAAGAGTGCTTCTCCGAACTCTGACCAACCTTAGTCACTGTGGCGAGGGAGCTTGCTCCCGCTGGGGCGCGAAGCGGCCCCGCTCTTTGATTTGGGACTGCTGCGCAGTCCAGCGGGAGCAAGCTCCCTCGCCACAGGTTACAGCCCGTACAAAAAAACCGCTTCGGCGGTTTTTTTGTGCCTGCTTCATTGTACGCACGCGCCTGCATTGTCTAAGGTGCAAGCATTGCCGATGGAGCGTGCTGGATGACTGCTGTTGATTTACCCGCTGTACCCCGAGTGTTAATCGCCGAAGCAGACCCTTGGTCGCGGGACCTGCTCAAGCAAGTGCTGTTGAATGTGCGCTGTGACGCACGGCTGGATGTGTGCGCCGATGGGCAGCACGCCGCTACGCTGTTGGGAGAAAAAACCTATGACCTGATCCTGGCGGATTGGGAGCTGCCGAGCGTGGATGGCCTGAGCCTGCTGCGCAGCGTGCGCCAGAAGCGCCGTTCGCTGCCGTTTATCTTGCTGAGCAGTCGCAACGACAGCGCCAGCGTGCGCGAAGCCTTGCCCCTGGCGCCCACCGCCTACCTGACCCGCCCGCTGAACATGGAAAGCCTGACCCAGCGCTTGCAAGACCTGCTGCTCAACGAAGGCGAAAGCGTGTACTGCGAAATCCCACCGCTGACGCCGGGTATGACCTTGCCAGCCTTTCTGGAGCGACGCCGCGAGGTCTGCGATGGCGCGCCGCTGCGCGTGGATGTGAAAACCGCCGTGCAACGCAGCCTGGGGCCCGAAGGCCTGGACCTCAAGCAGTTGGAAGACCAGGTGCACAGCGACCCGCAAATCACCGCCGTACTGATCGCCGCCGCCAACAGCGCCGGCTACCACGGCACGCCAGTGCAGACCCTGTCAGAGGCCCTGCATAAGTTGGTGCCCGGCCAGAGCATGAACCTCATCCTGGGCCTGGCGCTCAAGCACAACGTGGTGTTGGGCGACCCTGGGCTGGTGGCCTACGCCGAGCGGCACTGGCAATTGTCCCAGGACAGCGCCGACTACGCCCGGCGCCTGGCGCGCATGCTGGAGCTCGACCACCAGCGCTGCTACAGCGCCTGCATCCTGCATCGCTTGGGCGACCTGGCCTTGTTGCGCTGCCTGGAAGACTGGCGCCAGGGCGGCGGCGCCCTGGATGATGAAGCCATCGGCGAATCCCTCGACGCCTTTGGCGCCGCCTACGGTTCGGCGTTGCGCACGCGTTGGCGCTTGCCGCTGGAGTTGCGGCAGTTGATCGCAGGGATCTATTCACTGGAAGGCGGGGTGTATTCGCGCGAAGCCCTGGTGGTGAACCTGGCGGTGCAAATGGCGCGGCTGACCGAGCACGAAGGGCTTGAAGAACTAGCCGCCAGCAAGACCGCGCGGCTGCTCAAGGTCGGCTTGTCGGAACTGACCCGAGTGCGCAAAACCTGAAACACACACCGATCAATTGTGGGAGCTGGCTTGCCTGCGATAGCGGTGGGGCAGCCAAGACGCCATCGCAGGCAAGCCAGCTCCCACAGTTGATCAGTATTAACCGGCTATAACGCGGTTCTTGCCTTGGCGTTTTGCCTCGTACATTGCCGCATCCGCCCGAGCGAACAGGCTGTCGAGGGTGGAATCATCTTCACGCAGGCCGGCCAGGCCCTGGCTGACGGTCACATTGAATTCATGCCCTTCGTAGCTGAACACCAACGCCTGGATTTCCTTGCCCAACCGCTCGGCCACCTGCAGGGCCATCTCCGGTGGGCAACCCGGCAGGACGGCGGCGAATTCTTCGCCGCCAATGCGCCCGAACAGGTCGCCACGGCGCAGTACCCCGCGACCGCTTTCCGCGATGCGCCGCAGCACCTGGTCGCCCTCCAAGTGGCCGTAGGTATCGTTGATGTCTTTGAAATCATCAATGTCCAGCAACAGGAACGCCAGCGGGGTGCCCTGCACGCAGGCGTTGTCGAAGGCCTGGTTGGCGAGTTCGAAGAAGTGTCGGCGGTTGCTGCTTTGGGTCAGTACGTCGGTGGTGGCGAGGCGATGGAGTTCCAGCTCAAGTTGCTTCTTTTCGGTGATGTCTTCGGCGATGCCCACCACGATCAGCGCTTCACCGGGCACCACCTGCTGGTTGATGTAGCACTTGTCACTCAACCAGCGGATCTGACCGTCAGCGGTGATGATGCGGTACTCGCGGTCCTCCACGGCGCCCTGTTCCAGCACACGGGCCAGGCTGTGTTCGGCGTAGTCGAGGTCTTCGGGGTGGACGCTGTTGCGCCATTCACGGTGGTCGGCCAGCAGCAGGCCGGCGGAGCGGCCAAACAGGCGCTCGTACGCCGGGCTTACATACAGCACGCGGCGTGTTTCCCAATCGATGGCCCACAGCACGGCGTTCACGCTGACCAGCAGGGAACTGAGCAGTTGCTCACGCTCACTCAGCCGCTCGACTTCACCTTGAGCATGCATAAGCGCCAACAGGGTCGCCGCCGCGGCCGGGCGCGGCGGCTCTGCGGTGGGCACATCGGGCAGGCTGGGCTTTTCGTGAACCATCGGTACAACTCTCTCTGGGCGCGCCGCAGGGTGCAAAAGCGGTCACTACAAGGGGTCACCATGATGGCGAAGTGTTCTTTGAGAGAGGGGAATTGCGGTGAAGTTCCGTGATCAGCATGCATTGACGGTGCCCGGAAAATGGCGCCAAAAAGCCAGTGCGTGGGAGGGCGAACCCTCCCACGGCGCCCTCACGCCGCTGTAGGACGCAACGAGTAAGTCTTCAACTGGTGGGCAAAATCGCGCAGGGATTGGATGCCACTGGCCTCGGCTTCATGCACCCATTCCTTGATCGCAGCCAGCATGTCGTGGCCGTTGGAACTGGTCTTGAGCCAGATCTGCTGCAGCGCCAGGCGCTTCTCGTAGATCACCGTGAGGGCATGGCTGTGTTCCAGCATGCTCTGGATGCGCAAGTGGTGGCGGTCTTCCAGCAAGCTGGTTTCCCGCGACAGCAGGCGCTTGGCGCGGTGGAACTGGTGGCGCACCGAATGATCGACCTTCTCCAGCTCCTGCTTGACCAGCGGGCCAATCACCAACTTGCGGTATTGGGCCATGATCTGGAAGCGGTTGTTGAGGATCGCCATGGCGGTGTCCATGTCCAGGCTGCCCTTGCCTTCGACGCGGTGGGCGATGGGGGCCACGCGCTGCACCTTGGCCAGGCGCAGGAAGCTGAACACTTTTATCCAGGCCCAACCCAGGTCGAACTCCCACTTCTTCACCGACAGCTTGGCGGAGTTGGGGTAAGTGTGGTGGTTGTTGTGCAGCTCTTCGCCGCCGACGATGATGCCCCACGGCACCAGGTTGGTGGCGGCGTCACGGCATTCGAAGTTGCGATAGCCCACGGCATGCCCCAGGCCATTGATCACGCCTGCGGCCCAGAACGGAATCCACATCATCTGGATCGCCCAGATGGTGATACCGATGGTGCCGAACAGCAGCAGGTCGATTACGCCCATGAGCGCCACGCCCAGCAGCGGGTAGCGCGTGTAAAGCTTGCGTTCGATCCAGTCGTCCGGGCAGTTTTTGCCGTAGATACGCAGGGTCTCGGGGTTTTCCGCCTCGGCGCGGTACAGCTCGGCACCTTTGCGCAGCACGGTGGACAAGCCCTTGATCACCGGGCTGTGCGGGTCATCGACGGTTTCGCACTTGGCGTGGTGCTTGCGGTGGATGGCGGTCCATTCGCGGGTGTTCTGCGCCGTGGTCAGCCACAGCCAGAAGCGGAAGAAGTGTTTAAGGCCGGCATTGAGCTCGAGCGAGCGATGGGCCGAATAACGGTGCAGATAGACAGTGACCCCAATAATGGTCACGTGGGTCATCAACAGCGTGACTGCCACCAGTTGCCAGGCGGACAGATCAAGAAAACCGTTGTACCACATAGGCTGTATGGCCCTCAGATAAAGAAAAAAACAGCACCCGCATTATCACTTCCTTTGCAGATAAAACCAGTCACCGTTTCAGATAAGACTTACAAAGTGTTTCCTACTCTATAATCCTGATCCTTTGTAGGGCGATTCTGGTTATTTAGTAAGGATTACTAAGCATATGCTGTTTTCATACCGAGGTGCCCTACGTGCGGGGTTGGTGTACCTGCTGGTTTCCATCCTTTGGCTCCAGCTCAGCCATTACCTATTAATCAACTTTATCGATGAACCCCTGGAGCTGGGACGTTGGCTGCAAGCGCGTGGTTATGTGTGGGTCAGCCTCAGCGCCTTGCTCATCTACTGGATAGGCCGGCGTTTTGCCCGTGCCCATGCGTTGCAACAACCCCTGAAAGAGAACCGCGAGCGCCTGCGCCAGGCCGCTGCGGTTTTCGATTGCACCCGCGAAGGGGTGCTGGTCACCGATACCCAAGGGCTGATCGTGCACGTTAACCGCGCTTTCATGGAGATCACCGGCTACCAGTGCGAAGACGTCATGGGCCAACGGCCAAGCCTGTTCAAGTCCGGGCGCCACTCGGCGCATTTCTACCAGCAAATGTTCCAGGCCCTGGAAAGCACCGGCGAATGGAGCGGGGAAATCTGGAACCGCCGTAAAAGCGGCGAGGTTTACCCCCAGTGGCAAACCATCCGGGTGATTCACGACGACCAGGGCCAGGTCAGCCACTACGTGGCGGTGTTTTCGGACATCAGCGCCATGAAGAACTCCGAGCACGAATTGGCGCACCTTGCCCATCACGACCCGCTCACCGACCTGCCCAACCGCCTGCTGTTCACCGATCGCGCCGAGCAGGCCCTGGCTTCCGCGCAGGTGCATAAGCGTGGCTGCGCTCTGCTGTTGATGGACCTGGACCACTTCAAGATCATCAACGACAGCCTCGGCCATAACGTTGGCGATCAGTTGCTCAAACTGGTGGCCGAACGCCTGAGCGGCCTGTTTGGGCCGGGGGTTACCCTGGCGCGCCTGGGGGGCGACGAATTTGCCGTGCTGGCAGAAAGCTGCCCGCAGGTGGTGCAAGCGGCGGCCTTGGCGCAGCGCATGCTCAATGCCATGAAGGCCCCGTTCATTTTTGATGGCAACCAGCTGTTTATCAGCGCCAGTATCGGTATCAGCCTGTTTCCCAGTGACGCCCTGAGCGCCGAGCAACTGCTGCGCAACGCCGATTCCGCGTTGTTCAAGGCCAAGAGCGCCGGGCGCGAAGGCTACGCGTTGTATACCGAAGAGCTGACCGCCCACGCCCAGCATCGGGTGGAAATCGCTGGCGAGCTGCGTCGCGCCCTCGACCAATATGAGCTGCGCGTCTATTACCAGCCGGTGCACGACCTGCACGACAGCCGTCTGGTCGGCGTTGAAGCACTGGTGCGCTGGCAGCACCCGGAACGCGGCCTGGTACCCCCGGGCGAGTTCATCCCCATCGCCGAGCGCACCGGGTTGATTGCCGACATCGATGCGTGGGTGATGGACCAGGCCTGCCGCCAGATGTGCCAGTGGCTGGCCGACGGCGCGCCGCTGAGCTTTATCGCAATCAATGTCTCCAGCCGCCTGTTTGCCCGGCGCGAGCTGTATGAGCAAGTGGCCCAAGTGCTGCACGCCACTGGGCTGGATCCGGCCTTCCTGGAGCTGGAAGTCACCGAGAGCGCCGTGATGGACGACCCGGAAGTCGCGTTGGAGCAACTGCACCGCCTGCGCGAACTGGGCCTGCGTCTGGCGATCGACGACTTTGGCACCGGCTATTCCTCGTTGTTGCGCCTCAAACGCCTGCCGGTGCAGAAGCTCAAGATCGACCAGGGCTTTGTGGCGGGCTTGCCGTGGGACGAAGACGACGCCGCGATTGTGCGCGTGGTGATCGCCCTGGCCAAAAGCATGGGCATGCAGGTGCACGCCGAAGGGATCGAGCAGGTGGAACAGGCGCGGTTCCTGCTGGATCAGGAATGCGACATGGGCCAGGGGTACTGGTTTGGACGGCCGATGCCGGCTGATGAAATCGACTGGACCCGAGCCCCTCTGATTCGTCAGGACTGACTCGGCCAATGTGGGAGCCGGGCTTGCCCGCGAAGGCGGCGTGTCAGTCACTGTATCTGTAACTGCACCACCGCTTTCGCAGGCAAGCCAGCTCCCACAGGGGTTCTGCGGCGCCTGTGTGTGAGCGTTTTTTCTGCCGAAACCCTTGCAACCCCATGCCCTATCAGAAAATTCTTTCTGGTTATATAAACATTCTTAAATAGTATTTTTAAGAATATCCGCGCTTATCTACTATCGCCCTCACCCCGCAAGCAGTGCCGCCACTGCCAGGCACTACTCATTTTCAGGAGCGAGACCATGAGCGCATCTCTACGTAGCGTTGACGGCCAGGACGAAGCAGCCATTTTGCGTGAAATCCAGAGCGCCCTGCGCGATCTGCGGTTTGGCGCGGTGGAAATCACCGTACACAACGCCCAAGTGGTACAGATCGAACGCAAGGAAAAATTCCGTCTGCAGAACCCCGGTAACAAACCGAGCTGAGCAAGAACGGCGATAGACCCGCAATTACAAGAAAAGCCAACACTCAAGAATTTCAGGAGCTTCTATGTCGTCGATTCGCCGTTATGCCTTGGCCGCATTGGCCAGTGCCGTGTTTGCCGGTTCCGCCGTTGCCAAGGACTACGAGTTGCTCAACGTCTCGTACGACCCCACCCGTGAGCTGTACCAGGATTACAACGCTGAATTCACCAGCTTCTGGAAACAGTCCCACCCCGGCGACAACGTCAAGATCCAGCAGTCCCACGGTGGCTCGGGCAAGCAAGGCCGGGCGGTGATCGATGGGCTGCGCGCCGACGTCGTCACCCTGGCCCTGGCCGGTGACATCGACGAAATCGCCAAGCTGGGCAAGACCCTGCCGGAGAACTGGCAGACCCGCCTGCCGGACGCCAGCACGCCCTACACCTCCACCATTGTGTTCCTGGTGCGCAAGGGCAATCCCAAGGGCATCAAGGACTGGGGCGACCTGATCAAGAAAGACGTTTCAGTGATCACGCCCAACCCGAAAACCTCCGGCGGTGCACGCTGGAACTTCCTCGCCGCCTGGGCCTACGGCCTCAAGGCAGGCGGCAGCGAAGCCAAGGCCCAGGAATACGTCAAAGAGCTGTTCAAGCACGTGCCGATACTGGACACCGGCGCACGCGGTTCTACCATTACCTTCGTCAACAACGGCCAGGGTGACGTGCTGCTGGCGTGGGAAAACGAGGCGTTCCTGGCCTTGAAGGAAGACGGCGGCGCCGACAAGTTCGACATCGTCGTGCCGTCCCTGTCGATCCTGGCGGAACCGCCG
The DNA here is from genome assembly GCA_016432905.1 of Hoplolaimus galeatus. Taxonomy (NCBI): domain Eukaryota; kingdom Metazoa; phylum Nematoda; class Chromadorea; order Rhabditida; family Hoplolaimidae; genus Hoplolaimus; species Hoplolaimus galeatus. The sequence continues at coordinate 85,732 of JAEHOL010000010.1, forward strand.
GTGGCCGTGGTCGACAAGAACGCCGAGAAAAAGGGCAACACCGAGATCGCCACGGCGTACCTCAACCACCTGTACAGCCCGGCGGGCCAGGAGATTGCGGCGAAGAACTTCTACCGTCCACGGGATGAAAAAGTCGCCGCCAAATACGCCCAGCAGTTCCCGAAACTGGACCTGGTGACTATCGACAAAGACTTCGGCGGCTGGAAAACTGCCCAACCGAAATTCTTCAATGATGGTGGTGTGTTCGACCAGATCTACACGGCGCAATAATCAACACCGACTATTGCGCGGGGCTTGTTGTGGCGAGGGAGCTTGCTCCCGCTGGAGTGCGAAGCACTCCCAAAACCGGTACTCACGGTACATCGTGGTTGCCTGGTTCTGGGGCCGCTTCGCAGCCCAGCGGGAGCAAGCTCCCTCGCCACAGTGGGCCGTACGCATATCCGTTCCGCTAACCAAGGACTCTTATGTCGCGTCGTATCTCCCCCGTCATACCCGGCTTCGGGCTGACGCTGGGCTACACCGTCGTGTACCTCAGCCTGATCGTGCTCATCCCGCTGGCGGCGATGTTTGTACACGCCGCTCAACTCACCTGGGATCAGTTCTGGAACATCATTTCCGCACCTCGTGTACTGGCGGCCTTGAAGCTGAGCTTCAGCACCGCGCTGTACGCCGCACTCATCAACGGTGTGATTGGCACTTTGCTGGCCTGGGTGCTGGTGCGCTACACCTTCCCCGGGCGCAAGGTCATCGACGCGATGATCGACCTGCCGTTCGCCCTGCCCACCGCCGTCGCCGGTATCGCGCTGACGGCGCTGTACGCGCCCAACGGCCTGGTCGGCCAGTTTGCCACCGACCTGGGCTTCAAGATCGCCTACACCCCCCTGGGTATCACCCTGGCGCTGACCTTCGTCACGTTGCCCTTCGTGGTGCGCACGGTGCAGCCGGTACTGGCCGATATCCCCCGGGAAATCGAAGAGGCCGCGGCCTGCCTCGGCGCCAAGCCGTTGCAAGTGTTCCGCTACATCCTAGTGCCGGCATTGCTGCCCGCCTGGCTGACCGGCTTCGCCCTGGCCTTTGCCCGAGGCATGGGTGAGTACGGTTCGGTGATCTTCATCGCCGGCAATATGCCGATGAAAACCGAAATCCTGCCATTGCTGATCATGGTCAAGCTCGACCAATACGACTACCGCGGCGCCACCTCCATTGGTGTGCTGATGCTGGTGGTGTCCTTCGTCTTGCTGCTGCTGATCAACCTGTTGCAGCGGCGCATCGAACGTCCATAAGGAGGCGCGGAACATGTCCCAATCGTCTATTTCTGCCGCGTCCTCGGCCAACGCCGCCCGCCGTGGCAGCGCGACCTCGCGACGTATCCTGATCGGCCTTGGCTGGCTGGTATTCGCGCTGTTCCTGCTGCTGCCGTTGCTGGTGGTGGTGTCCCAGGGCTTGAAAAACGGCCTCGGCACGTTCTTCAGCGCAATCCTTGAACCCGACGCGCTGTCGGCGCTGAAACTCACGGTGGTCGCCGTGCTGATTTCGGTGCCGCTCAACCTGGTGTTCGGCGTCAGTGCTGCCTGGTGCGTGAGCAAGTACTCGTTCCGTGGCAAGAGCATCCTGGTCACGCTGATCGACCTGCCGTTCTCGGTGTCGCCGGTGATCGCAGGCCTGGTATATGTGTTGATGTTCGGCGCCCAGGGCTTCTTCGGGCCGTGGCTGCAAGACCACGACATCCAGATCGTGTTCGCCCTGCCGGGCATCGTGCTGGCGACCATCTTCGTCACCGTGCCGTTCGTGGCCCGTGAGCTGATCCCGCTGATGCAGGAGCAGGGCACCCAGGAAGAAGAAGCCGCACGCCTGCTGGGCGCCAATGGCTGGCAGATGTTCTGGCATGTCACCGTGCCGAACATCAAGTGGGGCCTGATCTACGGCGTGGTGCTGTGTACGGCGCGAGCCATGGGTGAGTTCGGCGCAGTGTCGGTGGTGTCCGGCCACATTCGCGGCGTCACCAACACGCTGCCGCTGCATGTCGAGATTCTCTACAACGAATACAACCACGTTGCCGCGTTTGCGGTGGCCAGCCTGTTGCTGATCCTGGCGCTCTTCATCCTGCTGCTCAAGCAGTGGAGCGAGAACCGAATCAACCGCCTGCGCAACAGCGCGGGTGAGGAATAAGTCATGTCGATCGAAGTCCGTAATGTCAGCAAGAACTTCAACGCCTTCAAGGCCCTGGACAGCATCAACCTGGATATCCAGAGTGGCGAGCTGGTGGCGTTGCTGGGCCCGTCCGGCTGCGGCAAGACCACGCTGCTGCGCATCATCGCCGGCCTGGAAACCCCGGATACCGGCAGTATTGTGTTCCACGGCGAAGACGTCTCCGGCCACGATGTGCGTGATCGCAACGTGGGCTTTGTATTCCAGCACTACGCGCTGTTCCGCCACATGACCGTGTTCGACAACGTCGCTTTCGGCCTGCGCATGAAGCCGAAAAACCAACGCCCCACCGAAAGCCAGATTGCCAGCAAGGTTCACGAGCTGCTGAACATGGTGCAGCTTGATTGGTTGTCGGACCGTTACCCGGAACAACTCTCCGGTGGCCAGCGCCAGCGTATCGCCCTGGCCCGCGCCCTGGCGGTGGAGCCCAAGGTGTTGCTGCTCGACGAACCCTTCGGCGCCCTTGATGCCAAGGTGCGTAAAGAACTGCGCCGCTGGCTGGCGCGCCTGCACGAAGACATCAACCTGACCTCGGTCTTCGTGACCCACGACCAGGAGGAGGCCATGGAAGTCGCCGACCGTATCGTGGTGATGAACAAGGGCGTGATCGAGCAGATCGGTTCACCGGGCGACGTCTACGAAAACCCGGCCAGCGATTTTGTGTACCACTTCCTGGGTGACTCCAACCGCCTGCATTTGGGCGAAGACAAGCACCTGCTGTTCCGCCCCCACGAAGTGTCGTTGTCACGCCATGAACTGGAAGATCACCATGCGGCGCAAGTGCGGGATATTCGGCCGTTGGGCGCGACCACTCGCGTGACCTTGAAGGTTGAAGGCCAGAGTGAATTGATCGAGGCCGAAGTGGTGAAAGACCATGACAGCCTCACCGGCCTGGCGCGGGGCGAGACCCTGTTCTTCAAACCCAAAACCTGAGCCTCACGTGATCGTTCCCACGCTCTGCGTGGGAACGCCTCTGGTGACGCTCTGCGTCACGCTTTTGGACGCGGAGCGTCCTGGCCTGCATTCCCACGCAGAGCATGGGACCGATCAAGACCGCGCCGCGCCACCGGCCCAGAGCGCGCTTCAATCTGGCGCTTGAGGTCCTGCCGCAACCCCAGCAAAAACGCCAACTCCGCCACCACAAACAACGGCCCCACGATCAGCCCAGACACATCGTCCACAAACGCAGGCTTCCTGCCTTCGTAGTAATGCCCGATGAACTGAATCACCCAGCCCACCACAAACATCCCCACGCCGCTGCTCAGCCACACCGCCGTGCTTTGCGCCGCCAGCACATGCCCGGCCCACACCGACAAGCCCATTAGTACCGTCATCAGCACCCCCAGGGCCAGTTCCAGGCGCAGATAAAACCACGCCGAAAACAGCGCCAACAGCACCGCAGGTGATAGCCACAGCCCGCCCACCGACCATTCGGGGCGCGACAGCAGCACGGCCACCGCCACCACAATCAACGGAATACCGATGAAGTGGCTGGCGATGTTGCGTGGGTCGCGGTGGTACGCGGCGTATTGACTGAGGTGGTCGACGAGGCTTTTCATTGTTGTTCCTCCTGTAGGATGTTTGATCATGCCCTGTCAGTCGGTGCCTAACTGTCAACTGGGCGACAATCTTCGGAGTTCGCATGGACACAGGGACATGGCACGCGCAATTGGCTCGCGGTCATTGGTTCAGCCATTTGCCGCCTGACTTGCAGCGTAGCCTGCTGGAGGCGGCGCGGTTGCGTGTGCTGATGGCGGGGCAGTACCTGTTCAAGCGCGGTGACCCGCCGTGCGGCGTGTATGCGGTGCTGGAAGGCACGGTGCGCATCAGTGCGGTCAGTGCCCAAGGCAAGGAAGCGGTATTGAGCCTGGTGGAAACGCCCTACTGGTTCGGCGAGATCTGCCTGTTCGACAACTTGCCGCGCACCCACGATGCCTTGGCCACGGGTGCTTGCAGGCTGCTGCAGGTGCCGCAGGCGGCGATGCTCGGCATTCTCGAACGGCATCCGCTGTTCTGGCGGGAGATGGCGCTGTTGATGAGCCATAAACTGCGGCTGTCGTTGATCAATATCGAACAGATAAGCCTGATGCCCGCCTCAGAGCGGCTGGCCCATCGGTTGTTGATGATTGCCCAAGGCTACGGCGAAGTGGATCAGGCGCGCCGCGTGCTGCAACTGCCCCAGGAGGATCTGGCGGCGATGCTGGGCCTGTCGCGCCAGACCATCAACAGTCTGCTCAAGGCGCTGGAGCAACAGGGCATTATCGGCTTGAGTTACGGTGCCATCGAGATACGCGACCTCAATGGGCTGCGGCTGGCCGCGGGCCTATGAACCGCGATAGGTAGAGAAGCCGTAAGGGCTGAGCAACAGCGGGATGTGGTAGTGCTGGTCGGCCTGCTTGACCTGGAATATCACCGGTACCTCAGGGAAAAACGTCTCGCGGTTAGCCTTCTTGTAGTAATCGCCGGTCTTGAACACCACGCGGTACTCGCCCGGCTGCATGCTGCGGTTGGCCGGGAACAGCTCGGCGATGCGGCCTTGCTGGTTGGTCACACCTTCAGACAGCGACTGCCACTTATCGCCCACATGCTGTTCAAGGGTGACATTGACCCCGGCGCTTGGCAGGCCGTTTTCCAGGTTGAGTACGTGCACGCTCAGGGGGTTGCCGTCGGCCAGGGCCAGGTTGCACAGGCCGCTCAGGCTCAGTACGGCGAGGGTCATGCTCAAGGTTTTCATCGCGAAGTCCTTTTGAGGGAAGTGGAATCAAGGGGTGATTTTCAGGCCCAGTTGCTCGGCGGCCTGTACGGCGCAGGCTTCATCCTGCGCGGCGCCACCGGCACCGGCGATGCCTAGGGCACCGACCAGTTCGGCGTCGGCAAACAGCGGCACGCCACCGCCGAGCAACAGCAGCTCGGGCAAGCTGTTGAGGTTGGCGGCTTCGGGGTTATTACGCGCCCGTTCGGCAAACAGCCGGGTCGGGGTTTTTGTCGACAGCGCCGTGTACGCCTTGCGTTGGCTGGCGAGGCTGTTGTGTGGGCCGACACCGTCAGCGCGCAGGCCCAGCAACAGGTTGCCACCGCGGTCGAGTACGGTCAGCGCAGCGGTGCAGTGGGCCAGGCTGGCGTCGGCCAGTTGGCGAGCGGTGTGCAGATCCAGCTCGGCATGGCGTGGTAATTGTGGCGCCGCCTGGGCGACGGTGGCCACGGCGAGGCTCAGGAACAAGGCAGTGCGGTACATAGTGAGGGCTCCAGAAAGCAGGCCGTCACGGTAACCAGCGGACGCGGACAAAAGCCGCACAATTGGATGACAGGTTTGTAATCAAACTCAGGGATTTGTGGTGGTTGTACTGGCCTCATCGCAGGCAAGCCAGCTCCCACATGATGTGAACCCATTCTCCTGTGGGAGCTGGTTTGAACTGGTCAAGTAATCCCGGACACCGATTACGGTGTTTATGCCGCTTTTTGCTCCATGGCTATTGGCGACAGGTA